>JAVTVY010008018.1:0-45250 GCA_036873755.1 Hanleya hanleyi
GATATCGTGTCCACATCGAATATGGATAGACGGACAGACGGACGAACAGACAGACGACGAAGACGACGACAATACCCCTTGAGCCAAATATTGCCGAGAGGTGAATATTGTATAATCAAACATACTCATACTATTGTAAAATTTGATTCAATGCTCCTTGATTAACATAGGCCTACTGTGATAATATCCAAGATTTTAAGTAACGTGTTTGCTTATGAATGACGACAGAATGTCTTCCTCGTACGATATTATACAAGTTTTATTCTAAATCTGTATTGTGTTATTTCATTTGAAACTCAGGCAAATAATGAAATAAACATAACGACCTTCATTCAACGGGCAACCTTCAACAGATTTCAGGTTTCATGTTTCGCAAGAAAACCGGGAAATATAAAGCCAATCATTGTCAATGTAAATGTTATAGGTAACTTTCAAACACGTTTATTGATAAGGTCAAGACAATATATTGTAAATGTGTTTTTTTGGTGGTATTTGGGGGCTCTCGTTGCTAGACTTAGAGCAAAGACCGGTCTGCATGAGAGTTGAATGCTATTGTGTAATTTTATCAAGTATAATCGGAATATCGCCAGGCATACATAAATTCGGCAACCCCAGTTCAGCCTTTAACCTTATCGTATCTGGCGTCATTGAGCACAACGCCGAGTTAGGGTCTTATTGTTATACGTCTTGCATTATGATTTTGATTTACTTACACTCTTTGCATAGGTAGTCACCGAATATTAACATACTTACATCATGATGAAGTTCACTAATGTACACATGCATTATAATCGTTCAACTTGTGCGTCTTCTGTTACCCAAGGGCATACCAGTGAAATCGAATAGACCACAATTGTAGTGATCCAATAATTACAAACCACACAATTTACATTGGACGTTCATAAATGAATTTGCAAGCAAAAGTTGGAAAGGATCCAACTTACCTTTATTTGTACGACTAACATAAATACTGACAATATATCTCCCCGACATTGCCATATTTCGGTTCTTCAACGGATTTGTCGACTCTGTGAAATATTTCCTCATTATGACTTTGAAATCTCAGTTGACTGATAACGAATAAGAACTAACAAGTCTCAACATTACAGCCACAAGATAATTAATATATATTTAAGCAGTTTGAAGAAAACTTGTGTTTTATTCACAACTAATCTCTCAGCAAGTCCACGGCACTACAAAGGTATGTTAAGGAATCCAATACAAATTTGTTGGAGGGCACCGAAGTGCCTAAAACTGTAACATCACGTATTAGATAACATAATCCATTAGGTTTTCAATATTCGATTTGCATTTTCCCTCATTGTCTCTCGAATATTTGTGGTGACTAAACACTTGCCATAGCTATCTTCGGCAAGCCCACATATTATATGTATACACGAAATGTTAAAAATAACAATTTCCACAAGGTTCATTCTTTCTCATTCTCCAGGCGTTATACAGATGATTTATTTACCATGAGTATGTTACATATTGATGATTTTTTGTCATGAGATGATATATTGATAATTTATTTGTTTTGACCTGAAACGATTACAACAAATCACATTCCTTCCGGCGTTATATGGATGATTTCTTTGCTTTGGGTACGGTACCGTATATGTTATATAAATGATTTTCTTGTATTGGCAATATAATATAGATGATTTCCTTGTTTTGGATAATAGCATGTTATATAGATGATTTCATTGTTTTGTCCATGTTACATGGATTAAGTTTTTGTTCGGTCATAAAGTGTTCATCATATTCCATACGGGTATACTACACATAGATACCGCAGTTATACGATCTGTGATAATCCAACCAAATCAAATCTGAACAGGGATATTTAAACATACATTTGGTAATGGATCTGCCTTAGCTATATGAAGTAAACGTGCTTATATGGATGATGTCAACTGTTATACAGACGATATCCTCGCTTGGAATATTCCTATTTAGCCGACATCCTAAAGAAGGTTCAGCAGGCTATTCAATCAAGCGCCTTTGCTCCAAATTTCTTCAGTTTGATGATAAATATAACACCCGGATGGCCAAATACGAACGAAGGCAGGATCTCTGGCACCATGCTTCGAAGTTTAAGTGGAGATCGAATTATCATATCAGTTATAATCAAAGTGAATATACTCTGGAGCAAAGAATATGCATGATATGTATGTGACGATAAATATCATGTCTTACCCCCAGTCCACATCGTTCCAAACTGTTGGCGGCTTCACTCCTGCAGTTAACTAGTTTGTGCTTATTCCTGCTTGGAATGTCCGATCTGATTATAATTAGTATACGAGAGCCATGTCCCTAACATTTGGATGACACGGGGCATTTCGGTGCCTTGTATTTAGATCTACATAGTTTCACATGAACATCCACAACCAGAGAGCGTGACTGAGATGCTTCATACTGTTAAGAATGAGTTGGAAATTCATTTTTGTGTCAGTGAAACGGATTCGACAGATGGTTATTTCTTTACTTGCTCATCATGTGACACGATGATACTGCTTCTCTTGATTCATGAGAAATGTCGTCAAGGTCAAGGGTGACTGAGACGGACTTTGAAGAGTGTTGTAATGTCGATATCCAGGTTCCCATATATGCGTGTAATCGAAAACGTCCCATGCATCGGCTTACTTGACATTATATGAACCCAATTTATACTTTGCACTATTAAACCGTTTCGAATTTCTTTTGCCGAAGAATGCTTCTTCTGGTGCTTTTGTTGTGTTTCGTTGGGAAATCAACTGGAAATTGTTAGCTAACGAAACGCTTGATGTTGCTCTCACATGATGGATGTTCTTCTAGAGTTACGGTAATAATGGTTTATCTGCGGTCTGTCTCTCTGTTTGTATTTATCCAATGTGCTTATTATATCCTGGACCAATATTTCACCAAGCGGTGACAATTTAGTGAATCGTTCGCTATTACGTTACAACAACAATTGTGTAAGGCATGTGAGAATTAATATTACACATTTCGGGTTATCTCTTTCATCTTTAATTGTGACTGATGATCCCAGAGACACTCGCACTTACAGATTCGTTAGCGAAGGAACTGGACGAGAACGAAAGTCCAGAACCATCTGTGAACACAAAGCTTTCTTCTAAAAACAAAAAAATAACAATGTTAATCAGACTGAGTGGTCAGTCGTTGTCTGAACGAATTTATCCGTCAATAATCGAAATACATTAGTAGTAGGAAAAGAGTGTCGTCGTTCGCAACGAATTTCAGCGTATAATCGAAATACCGTATGCACAACACACTGATAGCACCGAATTCCAAATGAAGGTATATAAACACAAGCTAATTTCTTGCAAGAGAGAAGCGGTCAACAGTATTCAATGATGCTGTCGATGTATCATAGTGGTCCTTTTGTTAATCTGGTATCACACTCTTCGTAACAATAACGAAAAAAAAAGAAAGTTCCAAAATTACTCTCGTATCATGCATGAGCACTAGGAGAAACACCGTATAACACCACGCATGTAAATTCGATACTCTTGGATTTACATCCCAGATGTTATGAAGTTGTGAGGGAAGTGATTCCTAAACATGATTGACCTTAGATGTCACTGCTCATTGGCTTTTGGCAAAAACCAGGTAGATAAATGGACTGTAAATGGTTATCGGCAACAAAAGAAACCAGTTAAATAGATGATTCTGGTGATTTGTATGTTTTACCGATAAAAACACTGATAATTGTTCCAATTAAATTTTGTGTAATTTACAAATCGAAACGCGACCAATATTCCTTATGGAATTAAGCATACGAGCTAAGCGGTCTCATTCACGAAACCCTGTAACGGTTTAAAATTTGCAAGATAGGATTGCATCATCACACATCTGGGATGTTTCATCTAATATTTTTGCAGAACTTTAATCAATGACCCCTGATTAAACTAATAATGTCCAATCAATTAAGTAACGTGTGTTTATGAATGACGACAGAGTGACTTTCTCTTACGGTATTCTAATAGTTTTATACTAAATCTGTATTTTGTTATCCTCATTTGTTGACTCTAGAAAATAATAAGAAAAAAAAAAAGAAAAAAAAAATCATTTGACAGAACCCAGGTTTCATGTTTCTCAAGGAAACCGAGATTTTCAAGTAGCTCATTACCTATGTAAGTATTACAGGCGAGCTTCAAACACGTTCATTGATAAGGTCAATGCAAGGATGTAACAGATTTTTTTCATTGCTCGCTGGAAAAACCGGTCTGTGTGAGAGTTGAAACTTATTGTGCAATATGTATCATTTATAATCTGAATATCACCTGCCATTCTAAATTCTGCATTCCAATTTGAGAATTTAACCTTATCGTGTCTGGTGTCATTGGCTCACAACACCGGGCGGTACTTTTATTGCTAAATACGGTTTGCTATCCGATTTTGATTTACTGCCTGTATCACATACAACCGACTATTAGCATATTTACCTTCGGAAGAGGAATATCATGTTGGAGTTCAATGATAGCCACATAAGTCATAATCTTGTGACTTGTGTGAACTTTGGTGCCAAATGGCATACGGATAAAAGCGAATAGACCACGAATTTTACAAGAAATCACACAATAAAAACTTGGAGGAGCATTTGGTTTAATGTCACACTCAGGGTTATTTCACTCATATGGTGATACGTCTGGTTGGTGGAGGAAGCCGGAGGGCCCGGAGAGAACCAACGCCCGTCGGCATCCAAATTACCCCAATGTGTACGACCAACAGAATCATGGACATTTTCCATATGTCGGCGTTTCGATGGATTTTTCGTCTCTCTATTTAGCTTTTCCTCATCATGACCATTAACTGATAAGAAGTGATATATACATACACAATTGTCAATATCACAGCAACAAGAAAAAAATATCTATCCAAGAAGTTTGAAAGTTCAAACCAATGGTTCCATTCACCACCAATAACTCAAGATGTCGAAGGTAAAAAAAGCCTGGAGAAATAAAAAAAGCCTAATGTAGGGCATTTAAAATCTCGTCACATGAGCATTTAGATACCAGTAAATTAATCCATTCAGTTTACCATATTCTATTTGCAGTTTACGTGATTGCCTCTCGAACATTTGTGGTGACTGAACACTTGTTACATTTAACTTTGACAGAACTAAATGTATGTATGCAATTACTCCAGGCGTTAGATGAGTAATGTCTTTGCATTGGATACCATATATTGATAATTTCTTTGCCTTGAACATATAATATAGACCATTTCCTTGCTTTGATCATGTTATACAGATGATTTCCATGTATTGGCTATGTTATATTTATGATTCCAATCCCTACAAAGCTCCTTCCGTATCATTCATGCACAAGGCATTAATTTATGCATGATTTCTTTGTTTTATGTATGTTACATAACCGACCCATTCAAAGCCCGTTCCTTCTCATTCACCAAACGCTATATAGACGATCTTCTCGCTGTGGATAATCGCTATATAAATGACGCAGTGAAGGATATATATCCACCTTCACTGGATTTGAAGGAAACTACAGATAACCCTACAGGCACATCATATTTAGACCTATATCTCTATAAAAATGAAGCGGGCCTTCTCTCTCGTCGACTGTATGACAAAAGAGATGATTACAATTTCGACATCGTTAACTATCCCTTTCTGGACAGTAATATTCCAGTGGGACCTGCATATGGCGTATACATATCACGCCTAGTAGCATTTGCTAGATCCTGTGTTAAATGTGACGACTTTAATCAACGTCACAAAACATTGTTGCAGAAATTTATAATAAACAGGGCTACACCACCAAGCGCCTCCACTCAAAGTTTCTCAAATTTGGCGATACATATCGCATGCTGATAGCAAAATACGAGCGTAGCGTGCAAGATCTATGGCGTTACGTTTCGTAACTTGTGTCTAATTCCGCTTAACCCGGGGCTAGGGGCCGTATGAACCCATGTACTTCAAGATCCTCATGGTACTCATATGAACAGTCACAATCAAAGCGTGACGGAGATATATCATTCTTTAGATGACGACTTTACAACGAATATTATGGATTAAGAATACTGATCAGCGATACGGATTTGATATTTTTGGAACATCATGATGTCTTGCCGGCATCATTGAAAACTGTTGACCGCTTCTCTCTTGCAGGACACAAGCCTATGTTTATGTATACATGATTTGGTGCTAATACTGTTATATGGAATATGGAATGGGTCTTTGGATTATGGACGCGGATATTCTCTAATGGACGACGGCTGAATTATGAATGATGGACCAGACGCTTGTAACATAGATGAATACTTTGCCTTGAGTGGGTTACGTAGGCGATTTCTTTCTTTTGGGTATGGTATATTGATTGTTTTGTTTTGTGTATGTTATATAGATGATTTCTTTGCCTTGGATAGGATACATATCTGATTGATTTATTTTGGGTATGATATATAGATGATTTCTTTGTTTTTAACATGTTAATAAATGTTTTCAAATCTTACAAAGCCCATTCCTTCTCATTCACCAGAATTTGATGATTTCTTTGTTTGTGTGTATTATATAGACGCTTGCGATTTCTTTGTTTAGGTAATGTTATACAGACACTCTCTTTGTTTTTAGTATATTAGATAGATGATTTTTTTTCTGTCTTGGATATTAATCCATTTTCAAACCACACAATGAAGGATATATATTCACCTAAGCAATGAATGTCGCGATCAAGCATCGTACTGAAATTTAAAAGGCTTCGTCTTTACTTTACAATATTCTGTTTGCAGTTATTCCTATTTGACGTTTTTTACGTTTTGACGTTCTTTGACCGAAAACAAATTCCGGACAATAATGGGCGTCAGAGGCGCACTTTGAACATTTTTCATTTAGGTTTACCCATAGTTTTGTTCTGATGAAGTTTTGTGACATTTTGACCAAAACTGTGGTCGTACGTTCCGGACAAACAAATAAGCAAACAAACAAATAAGCAAACAAACAAACAAACAGAGGCGGTAACTAAAACTATAGTAATATACTTGTTAATATTAGAGATTTATTTACTTACTCTGTTTGCTTAAGTCATCAAAAGATGATCACATGTAACTGACTAATAACATATTTGACATAGAAAGAGGAACAGCGCGTTGAAGTCTATTAATGGCCACAGATAAGTGAGGCTATAATATTGGCTGACACACAAGTATAATACATTCGAATAGACCACAATTCTAGTAAACGAAGAAGAAACCATACAAGTTTTATGAATGAAGTCTCGAACAAACTTGAAGGGCATCCAAATAACCCGTATGTGTATATATATGAACGTTTCTGGCGTTTCATATATGTTTGCATAACCTCCTCGGCAGACGATTATGGGTAGGTTCAAATGGCGACTATGTGGGGTACCAATGATCATTTCGTAATTTTTCTTCAAAATTCCTGCTTTTCTGTGAGCTAAAGCGAGCAAAAACTATTTTCTTCCACATCAGGTTATTATTTACTAATTTATCATGCCATTTTTGTGAAGCAAACACAGAAATAAAAAAAAATCGAAAATGTGAACGAAAAATCGACAAAAAATGCCTTTTGAAAATGATGTCAGAGAGACGTCATCAAATTGTCACTGTGACGTCATCAAATCGGTCATCTTGGATTGTTTCACATTTTCTGGTAGAGCTTGACCCAAGGGTATAGTTTGATAAGTTTTAGCGACAAGGAGTATTTAACGACAAGGAGTATTTAGCCACAAGGAGTATTTTCCTACTGGCAGCATTCAGAAATGTTATCGCTTTTTTTCCTAAACACGGATTCCGTATCAAATGTTTGATTTTGTGGAAAGTGGTTGAGCTAGTTCGATCGAGTTACCACATTGCAGACGACGGTTCCCTAAAAAATTACTGATTTTGCGGTTAGTGGTTCAAGCTCTTACCACATTGTAGACGACGGTTCTCTATGAACTATCTGATAATGTGAAAAGTGCATGGTTTAGGTTCTCTAAAATACACGATTCTGTGAAGATTGGTTGATGTTCATCTTTGTAGAACATTGTGTCCTATCAATTCTCTGATCCTGAGTGGTTTAGTTTGAAAGATTTGGTTACTACAAGGTCGCTCTTGCTTGCGGTACGGATACCAGTTCATCCTTTAACTAAACACATCAACCATCCATCAATGTTCACCTTGGCAAGAAAGTAGCACTTAACCCCTTTGGAGTATCAACCATTCGATACTCTATGTCTAGTCCCAGAAATCTCATAATGCCAAACAGCTATTTATCTGTCTGGTCTTCTAGGCCCATAAATCACTTAATCTATTACAAACCCGGCTTATACTTTGGAAGATTAAATGTTCAGCGGTATAGCATTGCACATAAAGCATTTCTGCTTGGATCAACCAAGAATACAGAATAAGAAGATCAACATTTCAATGGTGGGATTCACAAAAAGCAATACCACACTGATAAAGATAAGTAATGACTTCTCTTTGTGATTGTTTGTGGAAACTTTGACCTATGCTGGTGTAGACCTCTAAACTAGACTGTAATTTGCTGTAGTTGCTCTGACTGTAGAATGCACTATTCAATGTAAATGTTTGCAGTAATTTACTGTAAGTTCGCAATTTTTTCGCAAGTTTACAGTGAACCACAGACAACTGCTGTGGTAAAATTACAGTAAATTACTGTAGAATTTATAGCAAAAAGTTGACAGTGTAGAGTTTCACACTCGCAACCGATGATATATAGGCCTACGGATCCGCAAAAGTGGTATCGGTGGTTGTACTTTAGAAACAACGATTAAATGTTCTACCAAATACCCCTTGCACAATTTGCATGAAAATATACAGAAAAGCATTCATATGTTCATATTTTGTTCCACGAAAAATGACATACGTCTGGATGTTCAGCATAATAATTCGCACAACAAAGGCAGTATAAGCTATAGCCACAGCTTTGTGACCTTGTTGTATTAATAGAAATGACGCCTTGAACAATCGGTAACGATACGATACATGTATTGCAATCGCAGTTAAGGCAAAATGACTTCGGGAGGTGGCTCCCTAATGACTTCGGGAGGTGGCTCCCTAATGACTTCGGGAGGTGGCTCCCTAATGACTTCGGGAGGTGGCTCCCTAAGACATATTGTACAGACATTCGGAATGCAATGATAATATTATTAATTATTATTAATCGCTACGTCCCAGATCAGACTATCACGGTGTTTGCCGTTTGCAAACGGGTGTGATATTTGAGGGTTTTGGGTTTGTTCATCTTAAACTTCGAACATTCCCCAAAACAGTATGTCAAATATACCCTCTTTACAATTTAGCATAAAATGTATAGGGTGTCAAATGAAAGTGTGTGCACCAAAATGTCACATAATCTACAATGTCGTGTAATATCTATATTATACCTGTTGTATCATTCAAATTCACTCCACTCTTACAAATTAACAGTAAAAAATAAATTAAGATTTTAAAAGAATATGTATATATTATAAGCCAGTGTTCTTTATGCTCCAATTAATGGTAATGCACAAGCAATGTTTCTTTGCATGCATGAATTATATGTTCATAACTCAATTAACTGAACTCTCCACTAACATTTGCATAGTCTTACATTCGTTGCCATCGCATTAATCCGTATGCGTGACTATGGTTGTATGCCGTGATCTTATGCAATGACAACTTGTGTGTCATTGGCAATGAAGTCTTGAACCATGAGGACGAATGTTTTACCATGACTAAAATAATGATTCATTTGTTCTCTTCGTAACATCTACGTTTCCATGGTGGTGCTTTCGTATTCATGGAGTGATTTTTGTCCGTCGTATAGCTTACATGGCCATATCAGTCTTCGAACTGTGGATGTTTCTCATCTTTCTTCGTCTTCGTCGTACTAACTTTCGTTTCTTGAAACCATTACCAAAACCATATTTAAGTGCGTTGGTGGTCTTATTAAGAGTTAATAATAATAATGACAATCTTCATGGCTAATTTTGTAAATTATTTTTTTTTCTTATCGAACCTACATCAACGCTAGTATAGCCTGTACCGTTATTCAAAACGTATTTGCAGCTGATACTAAATTATTTTCGTGAGATGTATATATAGCAGTCGCTTAATACAGAACGACGTCGTTTATGACACCATAACTTATGGTGTCATAAACGACGTCGTTCTGTGTACTATAAGGCCAATGTGATTTTCTATACTTGCTGCAATAATCGAGTACTTACCCGTATAACAGTCGATTAGTTCTCTCTCACGCCGTCTCAAACTTTCCACTGTCTTAGCATGTCGTGCCAGCAGTTCATTGTATTGCTTCAATGTTTTGTCAAATAAATGCGTAGTGTCATTGAGCGCCTTTTTGTAATTCCCCAACTGTTCTTTGTGAAGTGCTTCCGACTTCATCGTTTCTTCCAAAGACTTTTCCACGATTTGGAGAGTGGTTTCCGTTTGGTTCAGTTTTTCGGCCGATAATTCGCAGTCCGTTGTCGTATCTTTCAAGTCCGTTTTCAGAATAAAGTTCTCTTCTCGAAGGGATCCCAATTTGTCTTCGGCTTCCAGAAGATCCCGATTTGTTTGAAGCATAATGTTCTGCGACTGCTCCAAAGCTTTCAGAGAATCGTTCAGTTTTCTCTCGGATATAAAGAGAAGCTCTGATTTCAATCTCAACTTTTCCCGTAGAGTTGTGAATTCCGAGTGGAGTGAAGACAAAAGCTTGTCCTCCGTTTTGGCATTACCCGGATTAAATTTGCTGCCCTGCAGGTTTAGAGTTTTATCCGAGGAGACGTGGATAGTTTGAAGCGACCCAAGAATCACTTTCTGCACAGCATTCTCAAGTTCTCGGATACGCTTTTCGTGATCGTCCTTGACGTGGTGGAAATCCTTTTCCATGTCGTTCATCTTTCTCGCATAATCATTTTGGACTGGAATATTCGCGTAGGAATCAACCTTACTACAGCTACCTGCCGGATGTGATAGTTGCACGTGATACATGCATTGGCCATTAGAAATACTACACTGAGTGTCCAGCTGCACAAGAGGTAAAAATATGGTCAAAATTAGCACGCATGTCCACATTTTCCAAGTCAGTAAGTCTCCCCAGGTCGCGCCATGCAATGAGTATTTCATCATTCTATCCTTTCTTTGGGCTCAGCGTATATTATAGTCTTCTTAAAGGCTAACGCATTTAATTCTACCCCCAGACAGCTCAAGAAACGGTGAATCCTACCTCATATACTATTCGTAAAGGTATACTTCTTAACATATCTTGTTGTTTGCTTGTTTGCTTGTTTGTTGACGTCGGGTGTAGGCTGATATCACAAGAAGGGGCCCCGACAGAATAACTATACTCACAAAACGATTTCGATGCAGTACATCTACACTAGGTTGCTGTTACTCGCTATCTGGCTGAGCGGCACAGACTGTAGATAGATCTTCCCTAGCGTTTTAATCCAGGGGTCGTTTCATACGCGACCGTCATACAATTAAACTGTTGTGAATAACCTTTAGGCAATCTCATGCTAATTGACCACGTCTTTTCGCAGTCCTCAACATATTCGCGCATATGGCCCGTCTGTACCTTCTCGTCAACTCAGTATTCCGCGAGGGAGCTCCTCTGCTGTTTGGGGTGACCTGCGAGAGCGTGCCCGACCCGGGAACAGGGGCGTTCCATACAAAAGTTTTCCTCGTCGACCGTCGGTTTACAGATTTTAGTTGACAACCTACCATTCATCTATGCTCAGCCATGCTTGTCATCGGTTCAACCCCCATTCGTTCAGTTACCTCAAATAAAGGTATGGTGTTTATAATCACGCTCCTGTGCTTTTAAGTTAGCACACAGATAGTCAGCCGGAGATGTGTTAAAGCTGCGGTTCAAATCTATATACTCCGTGAATAGTGAAAACAGGTGTTTATTTCTTGGCCGCGGTTTAACTTTCTTAGTCTACTTTTCTGATCACGAGTGTGGTATAGGTATCGATATAAAAGGTGGCTATTGAAGCTAGCATACCGTCTTATAATGACAGAGCCATCCGCCGAGAACAAGCTGATAAACAACTCGACCTGAAAACCAGCTGAATCCTATACGAAAACCACTGCTTATGTGTCCTGTAATGTTGTTTATCCACATTTAGAGTGATTTATGATAAAAACATTCGGACATACTCTTGACCAAAATTCAGTCAGTACGACTGGCGGCTATTAACCTCTAAAATGTTTAATACATAGACTGCCGAGTGCTGAAGTTAAAAATGAAGATAAATATGAAGAAAAAAACATTGACAGAGATATACAGATTTAAAATTAGACTCATGGATAGACGATAGATTTATTACCTCAATTTGTACAAATCTTTTTTCTTAAATGTTATCGCTTAAACTCAAAGGCATCTGGGTAGAGTCATGCTATTCATCGGGGCATTTTTAAAAGCTATATATATAATGGAAAATTAGTTCATCAAATGTCATCATAGATAAGACCTCTCATGTGTTTTATTTGTGGGAATATGTCAGTAAACTTCATATTCTAGCCAGCCGACTTATAACATTTGAAAAAAAACAATAAAAGGCCTGGTGAAGAAAGAAAAGAGCTGTAAATAAAATGGGACAAACTGTAAATTGAATTTAGATAGCTTAAGTCGTGATAGCTATTAAAATGTGATCTGTAATTGAAATCTGTTAAGAAACAATAACGCCCACGTTGAATAAACGAGGCGATCAGATTACATGATTATATTAACATCAGTTAGTGAACTAGTATTATATAACAATTTCTTGTATCGAGATAATTGTGCTGTAAGATACAGGTTGTGACGATCTAGCGCGCCTACATCATTTATTGCTGGAGATATAGTTTGAACTGAGGGTGACGGGGTCGAGTCGCATACTCTTCCGACACTGGCATTATCCTTACAGCTCTAGCATTTACTAGAGATCAAAGAACCCGCTAAGCGGGCATGTAGTTAACAATGTAATGCATAGAAACAAATAACGTTCACGTCAGGTTTACCGCTTTTTTGCTATATTTCTAAATTCTGATACAACAGAAAATTGATAAAATTATAAAATATTCAATAAATTTAAGGCTTTACGTGTCGAAATACATTCGCAGCTCTCAAATCACATTTGGCGCCCTTGTCCAACAAATAAATATTTTCTTGGTTGAGAAAACCCCTTGTTTCAAAACCCAGATCATGGCATTATTATGAAAACATCTTTCGCGGATTAAAATATAAATATGAAAGATGGATATACAATATAGGAACACTTGGCAATAAGTTGGTAGTTTAAGGTATTATATAGACTGCAAACTTCTCCAAATCGATTCTAGGTAAACACTTCAAGATGCTCTATATTTAGGGACAAGATAACATAATCACACCAAGATGAAGAAATAGTTTTTAGGCATTTTACGGTAATTTACACCTTGGCCAACCAAGTAGTCAGGTCATCCGTGATGTCACTTGCGGCCGACCCCTAAACAATGAGATAAGATTGCCCTTTATATACTACTTACACCCAGATTTTGTTTTCTAGTATGTTAGAAGTATATACAATAGATGATATATATTAGTGCCGAACTTGGAGAAGGGCACATATACAGTTAAGTAAGCTGTATGTGTGCGTCATCGCACGCATGCGCACTCCCCTGATGGTTCACCCCACAGCCTAATGTACCCTCTGCTCTACAGACCATAGGGTACATGATGCACCACCAGGCAAGAGCACACGCATGCGATGACGTAACTTCCAATGATGACGTCATTCGTACTACTGGTGTGACCAGCCCCACCCCTCAGGGATCCAATCCAAAAATGGTTCTATATGTCACTCTCCGGAGCAAGAATATAGCAGTAGTAGGAAAAGCGTAAATTGCCTCTTATTTGTGGAGCGCTCACTTCCGGTTGTGTGGAGCGCTACCCTCAGCCAATCAGAAGCGAGTATTTTGACCCGGTGCATTATGGGACATATCCAAGATGGCGGCGTCTGCCTTCTGGTTCAAGATGGCGGCACATCCGGTGTCGAAATCTGACCATTTTGTTGGAATGTGGTCATCTGGTGTCGAAAACTGGACCTTGTATGGGTCCCGCCTAGGTTAAAGCCAATCCCCCCCCCCCTCCTTGCTCCCTCAGTGGCCCCACTGTGGAAATTTCTTGCTCCCTCACTGGCCCCACTTCAGAAACTCGGGATTATCGCACGTGTCATCGCACCACAGGGCCTCCTGGCGGACATGTTTTACCCACGGCCGAAGGTCCTAGGACCTTTAAAGTGCATTTAAAGCCATATTGACCTCATTATTTGTTCCCCCGGGTAAAATTTGTGGCGGAACTTTGCCACGTGACGATCATGTGATCGTTGGGGGAAAACTACCTCCAACACGAGAGAGCTCCTTGACTCGATCGGGTGTGACTTTGGAGCGGGCAGGGTCGAAAAAAAATACCTGAAACCATGAGAAGGAAGACTTATAGTAATAAACATAATCTATAGATGTTGGACGATGTTATTAGGACGAGTCTAGCATCCGTGCGACCCGAGGGTCGAGCGTTTATTGTCCAGTATATCCCCGCAAAAAATAAACAAACAGAAAGGAGATTCCCCTTTGGCATTGATGGTGCTGCCCTCTAGAGGGTGCATGTAAAATGTCTCCAGATATAAACAACGGAATACGGACTTTACCCTGAGGTAGCTCCGGGTCACTATAGTTCCGGCAAAGGGTCCCTGGGCATGTATTCTTCCGCGGTGATGCGGTCTGGCGGTGATGCGGTCGTGGGAAAAAGCTTCCGCGGAGAAAAAGTAGTCCCCAGAATTCAAATACGCTGCATGCTCCGATTCGGTATGAGGTACCAATGTGAAGCATTTGTGAAGGCGCATCTGATGGGCTGGGTGTGGGGTTGAAATATTGTCATTCTGCGCATGAGCGGTAGACAAAGGGTATGGAAATAGTCGTTTTGGGGTCTAGGTGGGCCACTAATGGTCCGATTGGGTCGAGTGAGGTATCAATGTGGAGCCTATGTGAGGGAGCATCCGAAGGGCTGGGTGTGGGGTTGAAATATCGTCATTCTGCGTATGCGCGGTAGACAAAGGGCATGGAAATAGACGTTTTGGGACCTAGGTGGGCCCTTAGTGGACCGATGGGGTCGAGTGAGGTATCAATGTGGAGCCTATGTGAGGGGCCATCCGACTGGGTGGATGTGGGGTAGAAATATCGTCATTCTGCGCATGCGCAATAGACATAGGGTATGGAAATAGACGTTTTGGGATCTAGGTGAGCCACTAATGAGCCGATGGAGTTGAGTGAGGTATCAATGTGAAGCATATGTGAGGGGGCATCCGATTGGACTAGTGTCTCGGCCGTTGTCAACATTCTGCGCATGCGCAGACAGGGAATTCTGGGAAAAGGGTGTGGAAATAGACGTTTTAGGGTTTAGGTGAGCCCCTAATGTTCCTATGGTGTCGTATGAGGTCTTATTTTGAAGCTGTCGTGAGAGGGCATCCGCCTGGGCTAGTGTGTCGTTCGTTGTCAATAGTCTGCGCATGCGCAGTCTGGACGTAGTATAGAAAGCAGCCATTTTGGGGGGTATGTGGGGGTGTGTTTGGGGTAGAGATGGACCGCTATGGGTCCGAATGGGTCGAGGAAGATGTCAAAGTGAAGCATGTGTGGGTTAGAGTCAGGATGGCGTGTTTTAAGTGCAAAGTCGCGTCAATCTGTGCATGTGCAGTTCTTTGTAGTAAGTAAAGTGGCCATTTTGGGGCAGTGCAGGAAGGTTTTTGGTGTCGAGATGGACCATCCTTGGTCCGAATGCGTCGTGCGGGGTGTCCTTTTGTAGCTCTCGGGGTGTAGACCCCGATTTGAGGGCTGTCCACGTCATCTGTGACGTCATCGGTGACGTCATCAGTACGAGTAGTAGCGAAAGTGGACCTTTTGGGGCAGTGAAGGAAGGTATTTGGTGTAGAGATGGACCATCCTTGGTCCGAATGCGTCGTGTGAGGTGTCATCTTGTAGCAACGCCCGCCAACGCCAAGCTTAACGCTTCAACGCCCTGGTGAAATAGCTCAGAAGTTCTGATTTTCTAGATATTCCATGGAATTGTCACTAATTCTTCGAAATGCAGTGACGCCCGTCAACGCTCGTAGTTACGCCTTAGCGCTCTAACATAACGCCTTGACGCCATGATATAGACCGGAGAGAGAACAACAACAACAAGGATGACACATGAGAGAACAACAACAACAAGAAGTTTTTTTTCATATAGTTTATTTTCCCCAATGTTACATCATACCCACGCTGCGGGAGCCGCGTTGGGTATGTTTACAACTAAAAAAAAACTCTTGTCCAATCAGAGACCGCCATTTGGCGCTGCATCTGTTATATTTCGTTAGATGTATTTTCGGCTGCTCTTGTCTGTCGCCATTTCAGAAAGTTCTATCTTTGATCGATGTGACCTAAGCGTCGTCGGGCAGGCCTGGCTATTCTTCGGGTAGCATGTCCTGAAACAGTTGTTTGCGCATTCTGATCGCATTTTTCAGGGCCTCGGTGGGTGGTAGTCCCATAGCCTCTTCCAAGTGACGCTTGGTCTTCATGATGGACCTGTGCGTGGGGTCGCCTTTCATTTCAAGCGGTAGTAAGGTATACTGTTCATAGACCACCATGGCTGTTTTCCTGATGCGGGGGCGCATTTGGGTGTACGCCTGTTGTAAATTATCCTCTCCGGCGTCCTCGATCGCTGCAGCGTAAGTATTGATAGCTGCTGTCACAATACGATCCCAGAAGGTAGGTTCTACATCACTTTCCACGGCATCACTTTCCACGGACGTAGGCTGACTATCTGAGGTCAAGCTCTCCGTATCACTAGATAGACTCTCAGCAATCTCTGTTTCGGTATCAGTCGATACACTCTCAGCAGTCTTTGTATCAGCATCCGCCTCAACGGACTCCTCGGAGTCTTCAATCCCATGTATATTTTTCTGGTGTCGCATCATATCGTAATGTCTGGTGAACGTGCGTTCGCACTCAGAGCAAGTATAAGCTATGTTGACGGATGAACGTCGACTGTGCGTGTTTTTGGAAATACGCTTGCTTTTATAGACAGTAACGCCCATCAACGCTTAGCTTAACGCTTCAACGCCCTGGTGAATTAGCTCAGAAGCTCTGATTTTCATGGAATTGACACCAATTCATCGAAATGCAGTGACGCCCGTCAACGCCCGTCTCAACGCCTTAACACACTTTGTTAACGCTTTAACGTCGTTTAATGATGCGTTCGAACAAATGTTTCTTTTGTGCTATTGCTCTGACATACGCCGCTTTCCAGTTCATGGCCGAGATTTTTAACATCGACGCTGTTCTTTCAATTTCCATATGGACTGGGTCCTTATCCAACAATTTCATATGGGTCACGAGGTCGACATACCGCTGACGTAAATCCCGTCGTAGTCTGGGTGCCAATTCGTCCAATACATAAGGACTGATGAGGGACACATGTTCATTCTTATATGTACAGACACCACCACCAACACCACCACCACACACTACCACCACACACACCCACACACCACCACCACATTCCACCACCACCACCACCACCACCACCGCCACCACCGGGCGTCAACGCCCGTTGGTGGTGGTGGGAGCTCCCGTGTGGCAGAGCTCTTGGATCGGAGCTCTTGGAGCTCAAAGCGTGTGGTGCTCAGAGCTCGAAAGTGACATTTGCTCTGTGAGGTCACTTCCGCTTCCGTTCACGTGACCGGAACTGACCTTTGACCCCTGCGCGAAATGTACAGAAACCACCACCAACACCACCACCACACTACCACCACACACAGAAACACCACCACCACATTCCACCAACATCACCATCACCACCACCACCACCACCACCGCCACCACCGTGCGTTGACGGGCGTCAACGCCCGGTGGTGGTGGTGGGAGCTCCCGTGTGGCAGAGCTCTTGGATCGGAGCTCTTGGAGCTCAAAGCGTGTGGAGCTCAGAGCTCTGAAGTGACATTTGCATATGACCTCTGTGAGGTCACTTCCACTTCCGTTCACGTGACCGGAACTGACATTTGACCCATGCGCGCCCTAACAATACCGGATAAAAATTGCGCCCAGGGGTCAAAGGTCAGTTCCGGTCACGTGAACGGAAGCGGAAGTAACCTCACAGAGGTCATATGCAACTTACAACACATGTAAGGGAAGTGGGAAGAGGTGCCGACATACTGACTACGTCATATGACTTCACAGAATAGTCTTCTGGTAAACCTATTCTAAAGCACATAGCAAGAATCTAACGATTCGTGATATGTGTTGTATCTCAGGTACGCTTTTATTTTACCTGTTCATGTGGCAACATGGATGATATGACCACACGGCCCCTAGCACCGGCATAAGCGATATTAGATACAAATCTAGAGAGCTATGATGGAAATGCTCTGACAACTCGTATACTGGTAATTGGTGAGCTGTTTCGCTGCGACAACTCGTACATTGGCGATTGGTGAGCTGTATCGTCGTCAGATGTAAATGACGGCAATTAACACAAAAGACTAGTCTGTAAGGCCCGATGTCGACCCAGCATCAACTTCCCACAAATGCCAACATATATCAAAGACCAAAAGGTCTGTACAGGGGGCGGGCCTCGGGGACGAAACGTCCACCAGCAGAATCTCGCCATATACAGGTAAAAATTACAACACATATAAGGGAAGTGGGAAGAGGTGCCGACATACTGACTGCGTCATATGACTTCACAGAATAGTCTTCTGGTAAACCTATTCTAAAGCACATACCAAGAATCTAACGATTCGTGATATGTGTTGTATCTCAGGTACGCTTTTATTGTACCTGTTCATGTGGCAACTTGGATGATATGACCACACGGCCCCTAGCACCGGCATAAGCGGTATTAGATACAAATCTAGAGAGCTATGATGGAAATACTCTGACAACTCGTATACTGGTAATTGGTGAGCTGTTTCGCTGCGACAACTCGTACATTGGCGATTGGTGAGCTGTATCGTCGTCAGATGTAAATGACGGCAATTAACACAAAAAACTAGTCTGTAAGGCCCGATGTCGACCCAGCATCAACTTCCCGCAAATGTCAACATATATAAAAGACCAAAAGGTCTGTACAGGGGGCGGGCCTCGGGAACGAAACGTCCACCAGCAGAGTCTCGCCATATACAGGTAAAAATTACAACACATATAAGGGAAGTGGGAAGAGGTGCCGACATACTGACTGCGTCATATGACTTCACAGAATAGTCTTCTGGTAAACCTATTCTAAAGCACATAGCAAGAACCTAGCGATTCGTGATATGTGTTGTATCCCAGGTACGCTTTTATTGTACCTGTTCATGTGGCAACATGGATGATATGACCACACGGCCCCTAGCACCGGCATAAGCGGTATTAGATACAAATCTAGAGAGCTATGATGGAAATGCTCTGACAACTCGTATACTGGTAATTGGTGAGCTGTTTCGCTGCGACAACTCGTACATTGGCGATTGGTGAGCTGTATCGTAAATGACGGCAATTAACACAAAGGACTAGTCGGTAAGGCCCGATGTCGACCCAGCATCAACTTCCCACAAATGTCAACATATATTGCGCGCAGGGGTCAAAGGTCAGTTACGGTCACGTGAACCGAAGCGGAAGTGACCTCACAGAGGTCATATGCAAATGTCACTTCCGAGCTCTGATCTCCGAGCTCACTTTGAGCTCCAAGAGCTCCGATCCAAGAGCTCTGCCACACGGGAACTCCCACCACCACCACCGGGCGTTGACGCCCGTCAACGCCCGGTGGTGGAGATGGTGATGGTGGTGGTGGTGGTGGTGGAATGTGGTGGTGGTGTGTTTGTGTGTGTGGTGGTAGTGTGTGGTGGTGGTGTTGGTGGTGGTGTCTGTACATTGCGCGCAGGGGTCAAAGGTCAGTTCGGGTCACGTGAACGGAAGCGGAAGTGACCTCACAGAGGTCATATGCAAATGTCACTTCCGAGCTCTGAGCTCCACACGCTTTGAGCTCCAAGAGCTCCGATCCAAGAGCTCTGCCACCACCACCACCGGGCGTTGACGCCCGGCAACGCCCGGTGGTGGCGATGGTGGTGGTGGAATGTGGTGGTGGTGTGTGTGTGTGTGTGTGTGGTGGTAGTGTGTGGTGGTGGTGTTGGTGGTGGTGTCTGTACATATAAGAATGAACATGTGTCCCTCATCCGTCCTTATGTATTGGTCGAATTGGCACCCAGACTACGACGGGCTTTACGTCAGCGGTATGTCGACCTCGTGACCCATATGAAATTGTTGGATAAGGACCCAGTCCATATGGAAATTGAAAGAACAGCGTCGTTGTTGAAAATCTCGGGCATGAACTGGAAAGCGGCGTATGTCAGAGCAATAGCACAAAAGAAACATTTGTTCGAACGCATCATTAAACGACGTTAAAGCGTTAAGAAAGTGTGTTAAGGCGTTGAGACGGGCGTTAAGGCGTAACGACGGGCGTTGACGGGCGTCACTGCATTTCGATGAATTGGTGTCAATTCCATGAAAATCAGAGCTTCTGAGCTAATTCACCAGGGCGTTGAAGCGTTAAGCTAAGCGTTGATGGGTGTTACTGTCTATAAAAGCAAGCGTATTTCCAAAAATACGCTCAGTCGACGTTCAACCGTCAACATGGCTTATACTTGCTCTGAGTGCGAACGCACGTTCATCAGACATTACGATATGATGCGACACCAGTAAAATATACATGGGATTGAAGACACCGAGGAGTCCGTTGAGGCGGATGCTGATACAGAGACTGCTGAGAGTGTATCGACTGATACCGAAACAGAGATTGCTGAGAGTCTATCTAGTGATACGGAGAGCTTGACATCAGATAGTCAGCCTACGTCCGTGGAAAGTGATGCAGAACCTACCTTCTGGGATCGTATTGTGACAGCAGCTATCAATACCTACGCTGCAGCGATCGAGGACGCCGGAGAGGATAATTTACAACAGGCGTACACCCAAATGCGCCCCCGCATCAGGAAACAGCCATGGCGATCTATGAACAGTATACCTTACTACCGCTTGAAATGAAAGGCGACCGCACGCACAGGTTCATCATGAAGACCAAGCGTCACTTGGAAGAGGCTATGGGACTACCACCCACCGAGGCCCTGGAAAATGCGATCAGAATGCGCAAACAACTGTTTCAGGACATGCTACCCGAAGAATAGCCAGGCCTGCCCGACGACGCTTAGGTCACACCGAGCAAAGATGGAACTTTCTGAAATGGCGACAGACAAGAGCAGCCGAAAATACATCTAACGGACAAGAAGGAATATAACAGATGCAGCGCCAAATGGCGGCCTCTGATTGGACAAGAGTTTTTTTTTAGTTGTAAACATACCCAACGCGGCTCCCCCAGCGTGGGTATGATGTAACATTGGGGAAAATAAACTATATGAAAAAAAAGATCTTGTTGTTGTTGTTCTCTCATGTGTCATCCTTATTGTTGTTGTTCTCTCTCCGGTCTATATAATGGCGTCAAGGCGTTATGTTAGAGCGTTAAGGCGTAACTACGAGGGTTGACGGGCGTCACTGCATTTCGAAGAATTAGTGACAATTCCATGGAATATCTAGAAAACCAGGGCGTTGAAGCGTTAAGCTTGGCGTTGGCGGGCGTTGCTACAAGATGACACCTCACACGACGCATTCGGACCAAGGATGGTCCATCTCTACACCAAATACCTTCCTTCACTGCCCCAAAATGTCCACTTTCGCTACTACTCGTATTGATGACGTCACAGATGACGTGGACAGCCCTCAAATCGGGGGCTACACCCCGAGAGCTACAAAAGGACACCCCGCACGACGCATTCGGACCAAGGATGGTCCATCTCGACACCAAAAACCTTCCTGCACTGCCCCAAAATGGCCACTTTACTGACTACAACCAACTGCGCATGCACAGATTGATGCGACTTTGCACTTAAAACACGCCATTCTGACTCTACCCCACACATGCTTCACTTTGACATCTTCCACGACCCATTCGGACCCATAGCGGTCCATCTCTACCCCAAACACACCCCACATACCCCCCAAAATGGCTGCTTTCTATATTACGTCCAGACTGCGCAAGCGCAGACTAGTGACAACGAACGACACACTAGCCCAGGCGGATGCCCCCTCACGACAGCTTCAAAATAAGACCTCATACGACACCATAGGATCATTAGGGGCTCACCTAAACCATAAAACGTCTATTTCCACACCCTTTCCCCAGAATTCCCTATCTGCACTTGCGCAGAATGTTGACAACGGCCGAGGCACTAGTCCAATCGGATGTCCCCTCACATATGCTTCACATTGATACCTCACTCAACTCCATCGGCTCATTAGTGGCTCACCTAGATCCCAAAACGTCTATTTCCATACCCTTTGTCTATTGCGCATGCGCAGAATGACGATATTTCTACCCCACATCCACCCAGTCGGATGCCCCCTCACATAGGCTCCACATTGATACCTCACTCGACCCCATCGGTCCACTAAGGGCCCACCTAGGCCCCATAACGTCTATTTCCATACCCTTTGTCTACCGCGCATGCGCAGAATGACAATATTTCAACCCCACACCCAACCCATCAGATGCGCCTTCACAAATGCTTCACATTGATACCTCATACGACCCAATCGGACCATGCAGCGTATTTGAATTCTGGGGACTACTTTTTCTCCGCGGATGCTTTCTCCCACGACCGCATCACCGCCAGACCGCATCACCACGGAAGAATACATGCCCAGGGACCCTTTGCCGGAACTATAGTGACCCGGAGCTACCTCAGGGTAAAGTCCGTATTCCGTTTTTTTATATCTGGAGACATTTAACATGCACCCTCTAGAGGGCAGCAGCATCGATGCCAAAGGGGAATCCCCTTTTTGTTTGTTTATTTTTTGCGGAGATATACTGGACAATAAACGCCCGACCCTCGGGTCGCACGGATGCTAGACTCGTCCTAATAACATCGTCCAACACCTATAGATTATGTTTATTACTATAAGTCTTCCTTCTCATGGTTTCAGGTATTTGTTTTCGACCCTGCCCGCTCCGAAGTCACACCCGATCGAGTCAAGGAGCTCTCTCGTGTTGGAGGTAGTTTTCCCCAAACGATCACATGATCGTCACGTGACAAAGTTCCGCCACAAATTTTACCCGGGGGAACAAATAATGAGGTCAATATGGCTTTAAATGCACTTTAAAGGTCCTAGGACCTTCGGCCGTGGGTAAAACATGTCCGCCATGAGGCCCTGTGGCGCGATGACACGTGCGATAATCCCGAGTTTCTGAAGTGAGGCCAGTGAGGGAGCAAGAAATTTCCACAGTGGGGCCACTGAGGGAGCGAGGAGGGGGGGGATTGGCTTTAACCTAGGCGGGACCCATACAAGGTCCATTTTTCGACACCAGATAACCACATTCCGACAAAATGGTCAGTTTTCGACACCGGACGTGCCGCCATCTTGAACCAGAAGGCAGACGCCGCCATCTTGGATATGTCCCATAATGCACCGGGTCAAAATACTCGCTTCTGATTGGCTGAGGGCAGCGCTCCACACATCCGGAAGTGAGCGCTCCACAAATAAGAGGTAATTGACGCTTTTCCTACTACTTATAGCATTGATGGACAAATTGTATCTCTACAGCACGCGGTTATCTATCTGCACAATTTGGAGGAAGGCTATCCCCTTAATGCAGGATAATTGGACGCCTATACTTGGTTATCCTATAGCATACTGAATACAGGCTCTGAATACATGTACACCACCAGGTTCTGCACTGATTCTATGTGGTCTAGGATAGATGTTGATATAGAGTGTGCACAGGCTCATTCATAGAAATGAAAATTAAACGGGTTTTCCTCGTTTTCAAATATCACACACTCCTCATCGCTTTTCAGATAAAAACTAAAGGCAGGTCTTATTGACAAGGGAAAGATGTAGCCTTTTTAGGCTTCAGTTCCATTGATCGATCATTGTTGAACTACGTCAGCTATTGCTGGCGAACTCCTATTCTCATTCTTCTTCTTCTCCCGATTTTCGTAATTTATGTCCTTAAAAACTAAATCAAATTAAAAAAAAAAAAAATTAAATTTCTAGGGGAAAGATATTTTGTTGCCTTATTTCTTTTCTGAATTTTTCTAAAATTTATTTCATGGAAATATTTCTACTGGCAGCTGAGATATTGCACTTCAATGAATTTTGGGTGTGTTACAAATTTGATATGCAAATTAGCGTCGATGATGTCACGCAGTGAACTGGAGATAATTAGATGTCTTTGTTAAGATACATAGTATTTTGATTATTTAGCATTTCTTTAACATTGTGTTTACAGATTTTTGGAAACCACTTTTTGTCCTCCGCCACAAAGTGGTGGGAGGACTTGGAAATTCTAGCCGTCCGTCCGTCCGTCCCACATCTTGTGGACGCGATATCTCGAGAACAATTTGACCAATCGACTTCGAACTTGAGAAGGTGCTTCACATCAGAGGGAATTGGATTGTCTACACTTTGGTAATATAAATATTTGTTATAGCAAACCTTATGTTTTATCGGTTATAGAAGAAAATATGCATCAGCAGTTTGTTGAACAATGGAGTAATATTGTTAATAGAGAAAATGGAAAACTCCGCCTGTATAGAATGTTTAAGACAAATTTCGGTGCTGAGTACTATGTCCGCGAGTTGATACCAAAAAGTCACAGAAGTGCGTTAGCTTAATTTCGTTGCGCGGTCGCGCCTATACGTGTAGAAACTGGGCGTTATGAAAATCTTCCTAAAGAGCAACGTATATGCCCTCTCTGTAACAATGGCATAGAGAATGAACTCCATGCGATTCTTAACTGTCCGGTTTATGAAGATTTGACGGTCGATATTATGTCCGAAATTAGTTTTATTTATGGTGACTCTTTTACAGCAATGTTTGATATAGAATTATTATGTGTAATTCTTTCTTTGGAAGAGTTAGTTAAATTATCGGCCAAAACCTGCCATAGAATACTCGAACGCCACAGAGGTATCCTTTATGGGTAACCTTTTATTGTATGATCTGAATAGCGGATCTGTTTTATGTATGTGTATAATAGTTTAATTGGATGTGTCTCCCATAACTCAATGTAGAGTGGCCCCTGCACATATCATGGGGTGAGACGTTAATAAAATATTGAATTTGAATCAGCTAGACGGCCATTGGTATTGATTTTCACTGAGGTACGTAATCCAAGATGGCTGCCATTGACTATATTGGATTCCGTCCATCCCGCATCTTGTGAACGCGATATCTTGAGAACAATTTGACCAATCGACTTCAAACTTGAGAAGGTGCTTCACATCAATTAGACAGCCATTGGTATTGATTTTCACTGAGGGACGTCATCCGAAATGGCTGCCATTGACCATATTGGATTCCGTCCGTCCACATCTTGTGAATGCGATATCTCGAGAACAATTCGACCAATCGACTTCAAACTTGAGAAGGGGCTCCACATCAGTTAGATGGCCATTGGTATTGATTTTCACTGAGGTACGTAATCTAAGATGGCTGCCATTGACCATATTGGATTCCGTCCTTCCCATAGGTTGTGAACGCGATATCTCGAGAACAATTCGACCAATCGAGTTCAAGCTTGAGTAGGTGCTTCACACCAGTTAGATGGTCATTGGTATTGATTTTTCCTTAGGTACGTAATCCAAGATGGCTGCCATTGACCATATTGGATTCCGTCCTTCCCATAGCTTGTGAACGCGATATCTCGAGAGCAATTCAACCAATCGTCTTCAACTTGAGAAAGCGCTTTACATTAGTTAGACGGCCATTGGTATTGATTTTCACTGAGGTACGTAATCCAAGATGGCTGCCATTGACCATATTGGATTCCGTCTGTCCCGCATCTTGTGAACAAAATATCTTGATAACAATTTGACTAATCGACTTCAGACTCGAGAAGATGCTTCACATCAGTTAGATGGCCATTGGTATTGATTTTCACGGAGGTACGTAATCCAATATGGCTGCCATTGACCATCTTTCCAAGATGGCTGCCATTGACCATCTTGGATTCCATCTATCCCGTATCTTGTGAACGCGGTATCGTGAGAACAATTCATCCGATTGACTTCAAGGTGCTTCACATCAGTTAGACGGCCAGTGGTATTGATTTTCATTGAGGTAGTATGTAATCCAAGATGGCTGCCATTGACCATCTTGGATTCCGTCTGTCCTGCATCTTGTGAACGCGGTATCTTGAGAACAATTGGTCCGGTTTGAGAAGGTGCTTCACGGTACGTAATCCAAGATGGCTGCCATTGACCAGCTTGGATTCCGTCCATCCCGCATCTTGTCAATGCAGTATCGGGAGAACAATTCTTTCGATTGACTTCAAACTTGAGAACGTGCTTCGCATCAGTTAGACGACCATTGGTATTGATTTTCATTAAGGTAGTATGTAGTCCAATCTGTCTGCCATTGGCCATCTTGGATTTCACTTACCCATATTGTACCCATCTGTGTTGTGAACGCAATATCTTGAGATCTATTCCACCCATCAATGTATAAACCTCATCATCCACAAATCCATATACAACTACAGACTTGCATTCCATTGTTACACTACCCATTACTGCTTCCCAAATCTCCTCAACTTGTCTCAACAATTCCAGATAAACGTCTCTTTCCACATATATATCCACTTTCCAAGTTATGTTTAAGGAGATATTGGAAGGGTATATGCTGTACGCTCTCAAACAGGCTACTTGGTGGAGGGCATGCTAGCTACTCAGCTTGTATCACTTGGTTATCAATAGTTTTAAAATATGGTAACTATAGCAACCGACAGCAAAGTACTTTATCTCAGAAACTTTTCATAGTTTCAGGATTTTCTTAATGAATATGAATAGCATAGATCGTTTTTACTACATATTCAGTAATTAAGATAGCCACAACCTGCTAAAATTTTGAAATAAAGCCCTTGACAACTGGTTGCTATGATAACCGTATTTCCAAAATTAATTAGCAGTTTTCCAAAAAAAAATCATATAGTTTGCATAATGCTATATATAATCAATATTATAAATTTGAAAGAGATTACTCCTGTAAATCTGTGAATATGGCAACATAAATGTAGCTCATTATCATGAGTTCACTTGGTGACATCACAAATCTCATCTGCATATATTTCCTGAATATCAGATTCATACTTCAAACTTTAACTTCATCAACAATTTGACCGACTTCCCTCAAATTTGACCAGGATAACTATGGGGCAAAATAATTGAGGTCAGTAGGTCAACGGTCAAGGTCATTGTGATCTGAAAGTCAGGAAATCATCAAAATTCATTATTTTGTTTGAGTGGATAGATCACTGAGAGAGGACATGCCAGTCACTTTGACGTGTTTGACCAGACCTTTTTCCTGTTTATCTTTTATGTTTCAGTATCGTCTCTGATGTATCGACTGGGAGGGCGGGGGGGGCGGGGGGGAAATGAAATTAGATGATTTCCCGATTTTTTGGCAGAATTTGTAATCTTGACATTTGACCTCAATTTTGTTCAGAGATATATAATGCGATTTTGAAAAAAAATCTGATCTTTAGCCCACAGTGACCTTGCGACATCTGTGAGACTCCATAATTATCCTGGTGAAATTTGAGAAGAATCGGTCAATTTGTTGAAAAGTTAAGGAACTAAATAACGAAAGTCTGGAGGAGAAGACATAGGGCTTCGCCCGCTATAACTGACGTAGTCCAACAATAAATGTTCCCGGAAGTAGATTTAAGCACAGTGAGTACGCGAATAACAAAATTTCATGAAAACTTACAAGTGTAACTTGTGTGAGAGTTCCTGGATTCGTTTTAGATCATTATCAAAATTATGAATCCTTGATGATTTCCTCACGAAACCTTCAGTCAATTAATTTTAGAAACTGCATTGTAGAAGATTGAGGCGATTACTAATTAACTATCGATTTCATTCGAAGACATACAATTTGAAAGAAAGAACAAATAGGCCAATCAGTGGAATTCGAACCCACGACCCCTCCGAACCGTAAAGGAAGTTATCGTATACAAGAGTACCTATTAAAGCAGAACAATATAGTAAACATTGCCCGACCAAGTGCTAGGTTCACCGTGAAACTGTGCTAATATTTAAACTTTGCAAATGCCACATACATAATGTCTATGTAAAAATAGTCTTTGTTTAGTCTGAATGTCGAGTATCCACTCCACTTGAAGTACCACAGATATAACCAGGGGGTATTTATGTAGAACAACCTTGTAATCTATACACAGGGAATACTCCGACTGACACTCGCCGCCCCAAACCATGTTAACGCCCACACCGTTCGTAAATACAGTTCAACTTAAGCGAATATATATTTTTGTAATGTCCACAATATTCAGAGTTGATATTTGAGTAGAGACTCCAGTTGCGTATTCACACTCATAGATTACAATATCAATAAGGATGGAAGTAGCATGTCGCCTTGCTGGAATTATTGCAAAACCCCCCACACAATCGACCAGCATATATTATAGGAGCTGGAGTGTAAATCTTCAATAGCACATCATCACGCCGACTTCCAAGAATTATTGCCGAAACCCACCATCGACCAGCATGTGAGTAGCACTCCGTCTTGCGGAATTTACTGGTGAAAACCACCATCAAACAGAATGGAAGTATGGTACAGTGTTCTGTAACTACTGATTTTTCTACAGCAATATCCTGATGATCAGGATCGGACCAGCATGGCGTCTTCTTGAAATCATTGCTGAAACTCACAATCGACAAGGATTGAAACAGCAAGCCATTTTGCTGAAAGAAATTGCATGTATTGCTGAAAATCAGATCAGTAAGGTATCTTCCCGGAAGTATTGCTTTGCCTGAATGATTCCATATCGTTATAATATTGACCCCTATATAGGCACATGAACAAGTAGTTTAGCCTCGCCTTAAATCTGTGCTGTCAGGCAAGCGGGCCTCAATTATACCCCATCTGACAGCGTGTGTGTGTGTGTGCGTGTGTGGGTGGGGGTGTGGGGAGAGATACCCAGCTCGACCCTCTCTACTGTGCTTTCTATTGCCGTGTCGGCTAAACTGTGGCATTGAATTTGATCTAAGAAACTCAGAAACTGGACGACATCAATGAGCTGTATCATGCTGCCGGGCTGAGGTTTTTGAAGACTATGACTATCATGAGGGTTGCTCCCTTAGTGAGTTAGTTTTCCGAGATAAGTCTTTTGACTTTTCTTTACGTGTACTTTTTCATTTCGAATCGATAAAACATAGTTTTGAGAAAATTGTATCGCTAGTTTGAATCGTCGCACAGCCATGTCCAGGAAAAGTCTAAATCCTGGATTTACCTGTTTTTTTTTGGTGAATCAGTTCTCCAGTCGTTGCCTATATAATATACTCTCGTATATTTCACCAATCCTCTCAAACTCCACGACTGTTATGATATAAGAAGTCGATATCCGAAGACTGGGGTTCTTGCTTAAATTATTGCTGAATTCCGCCAGTGAACAGACTGGGCCAGCAATCCACCTTCCTGAAATAATTGCTAAAAGCCATGCGGACTTCATGAAGTTATTGCCAAAACCTCTCATCGACAAGGATGGAAGCAGTCTTTCTGCAAGGTTGCTAAATCTCGCTATCGACCATGATGGGAAAAGCATGTAAACTTTCTGATATTATTGCTGAACCCCCACCATCGATCAGGATGGAAACAGTGTCATCTAGCTGAAATTCTTCCAAAAGCCCGACATCAACCAGGATGGGAACAGCATCATGCATGTCATCTAGGTGATATTATTACTAAAGCCCAACATCGACCATGATGGGAGCAGCATGTCCTCTAGTTGAAATTAGTACTAAAGCTCAACATCGATCAGGATGGGAACAGCATGTCATCTAGGTGAAAATATTACTAAAACCCAACATAAACCAGGATGGGAACAGCATGCCATCTAGCTAAAATTATTACTAAAACTCATCATCGATCAGCATGGGAACAGCATGCCATCTAGCTAAAATTAAACTAAAATCCAACGTTGACCAGGATGGGAACAGCATGTCATCTCGCTAAAATTATTACTAAAACCCACCATCGACCAGGATGGGAACAGCATGTCATCTGGCTGGAATTATTACCAACACCCAACATCGACCAGGATGGGAACAGCATGTCATCTAGCTAAAGCTATTACTAAAACCCACCATCGATCAGGATGGGAACAGCATGTCATCTTGCTAAAATTATTACTAAAAACCAACATGGACCAGGATGGGAACAGCATGTCATATAGCTAAAATTTGCCATCTAGCTAAAATTATTAATAAAACCCACCATTGACCAGGATGGGAACAGCATGTCATCTAGTTAAAATTATTTTTAAAAAAACAAAAACAAAAAACCCACCATCGATCAGCATGGGAACAGCAGGTTATCTAGCTAAAATTATCACTAAAACCCACCATCGACCAGGACGGGAACAGCAGATCTTCTAGCTAAAATTATTACTAAAACCCACCATCGACCAGGACGGGAACAGCAGATCGTCTAGCTAAAATTATCACTAAGCCCCACCATCGACCAGGACGGGAACAGCAGATCGTCTAGCTAAAATTATTACTAAAACCCACCATCGACCAGGACGGGAACAGCAGATCGTCTAGCTAAAATTATTACTAAAACCCACCATCGACCAGGACGGGACCAGCAGATCGCCTAGCTAAAATTATTACTAAAACCCACCATCGACCAGGACGGGAACAGCAGATCGTCTAGCTAAAATTATTACTAAAACCCACCATCGACCAGGACGGGAACAGCAGATCGTCTAGCTAAAATTATTACTAAAACCCATCATCGACCAGGACGGGAACAGCATGTCATCTCGCTAAAATTATTACTAAAACCCACCATCGACCAGGACGGGAACAGCATGTCATCTCGCTAAAATTATTACTAAAACCCACCATCGACCAGGACGGGAACAGCAGGTTATCTAGCTAAAATTATTACTAAAACCCACCATCGACCAGGACGGGAACAGCAGATCGTCTAGCTAAAATTATTACTAAAACCCACCATTGACCAGGACGGGAACAGCATGTCATCTCGCTAAAATTATTACTAAAACCCACCATCGACCAGGACGGGAACTGCACTGCCAAAAATAGGGTACTTAAATAAGTTTTTTTACCTCAATTCTAGATAAATTACCTTAAAACAAGAAATGTTTTCTTAGTTTGTCCAGTTTTGCCAGATTTTTCTTATTTTATGAAAAATTATCTTAAATAGGATTGAATTTTACTAGATATATCTTGTTATAAGAAAAGTTATCTTAAATAAGATTTATTTTTACCAGATGTATGGTGTGATAAGAAAAGTTATCTTAACTGAGATGTCTTTTCTGTGATTTGTCTCCTTAAAATGTAAGATCATGAATCGAGTGGAAACGGATTGCTACACTAATAGTATGAACCTGTGGTTTCCTGAAAGAAATTTTTCATTGTCAATTAGTAAGAGTTACTGTTACAACTTGCCTGAGATATATGTGAAATTATATCTTCTACTTGAGTGAGGAACATATTTTTGTAATTTAGTATTTTTATCTGCAAGTCCACCTTCACGTGCGGTTATGGTTTTCACATAGGTTCATGTATTTGCCGCCATTTTCAACTGAAATTTTCTGTTCCTCCACAATTCTCGCGAATTATGTTGGTATCCAGGAACATTATTGAGGAAACTCAACTGAGCCTCTCAGTGGATCGTTCTACAGATGAATGAGAGTAGTATGATGCTCAATGTGTTCAATGAACTGAGCGAAAACGTCGAAAACGAGATTTGCTTTCTTTGGGAGTGGATTTACAGATATGCAACAACAACAACAAATTGGGAAACAAACTAGATCCTAGGGGCTTCTGTTGGTGAAAGTGCGGATACCTGAACACAGGCACAGGCAATTAGAAAGTAAGTTTAAGACTGTTACATTGGTTTCAAAGCAAACGCGAAAAAATATATGTGTAAAAAGCAAAGATACAAGCCCGACCTCCCATGTGCACAGCAATGTAGAAATGTATTTCCAAGAAAAGCTTCCCCATGTCGAAGAGATATAAGAAAGCAACACATTTTTATATACATTAGCTAATCAAATTAATTAATATTTACAGTATAATGGAGAAAAAAATTTGAAAATGTGTTTTTGAATTCTCCAGAAGTATTTTGGGGTTGAATAAGCTTATTCATTATATATGTCAGATAGGCATTCAAACCAAAGTCATTGCATCAAATCAGTGACTGCAGTCTATTCAGGAAACCTGTCTTTGTAATGTAAGTTAGTGGCAGGTTGCCTCTGGCAATTTTGACTGGCAGAAACTTTTCGGGCTTTGAGTATTTGCATAAAACATCGGATCTGGATTCTACATGGTTTGTAGTGTATTGATTCCTCCAGTGTTTCCTGGTTCTTTCCTTCAGCTTTGGAAGAATATTCGTATATGAACTTGGGTGTATGCTTTAGCTTGCAAGACCTTGTCTGAGACTAAACATTGGGACTTAATTCTCCACCACAAGCACCTGATGAGCACAAAGGCTGGGCAATTCTATTTGAACAGTTTAGGTGTTTTTACTATCAAGAGTGCAATATGCTGTTACATTTGTAATGTCTATGGAGAATTGAAGGTGACAGATTTTCTAAATTTGAGAAGTATCCATCATATCTTTGGTGTTTGGCCATTTTGCATGGTTTTAATTATATCAGTCTACTGTCATATTATAATGTACAACTTCGACATGGGCGCGAAATGTTGTGCAAATATATTTTAGTATTATAAATGGAAAGAAATACATGTACTTGTCAAGGAGAGTTTTTAAGGATGAATGCCAGAACAAAGGCCTTAAAATATTTAAAATATATTCTTTATTTATCTGTTTTACATATATGACTTACTTTTGCCCTTCAATTGCATGATGATGGGTTGAAAGCGACGTTAAATCCTATCACTCCCTCACACTTCAATTGCATGACATTATTTTATCATGTTTTTATTTTACATGTATACTGCTAACTGTAACAAGCATATATTCATGTTCAGATTTGGGCAGTAATATGATATAAAAAAACTTTAGTTAAAAACGTTAATTGGATTGTAGGGAAATATTTGAAGTGTTTTATTGATCCTGTGGGGAGTTGCGGCGTGGGTAAAATTATTGGGATACCTCTTCTACATGCATAAACTTTTGCATCTAATATGTGCAGACTATTCACTACATGCATCATTTGAATAAAATTTCCCTATCTTCAAAATATTTTTTTGTCATTTAATTTGATTAAATGTTGTTTAGCATGTTTTTTCTTAATTAAGTAAATGTTGCTGGCTCAAGATCCCTTTGTTGAATTTACAATGTAAGATAATTTATCTTGAAGACTGTATACATGTTTTCTTGAGTAAGAATATTTAACTCAACAGCCTTAAGAAATATTTTCTTGTCCAAGTTAACTGCTTTGAGAAATATTTTCTTATCCAAGTGGTCAGTTTTTCTTGAACAAGTTAATTATCTGGAATAAGTTTAATATTCTTACCCCACTCCAAAAATATCTTACTTTAGATTTTATAGCAAGATAAATTATCTTACTGAAGAAAAAATAAGATTTTTTTTCTTAAATGAGTAAAAAGCGCCAAGATAATTTTTCTTAATTAAGATCTTCGAATAAGATTTGTGAATCTTGAATAAGAAAAATAAACTTATAATTTTCTTATCCAAGTAAATATCCATAAGTAAATTATTCTTACCCCACTCCATGATAATTTATCTTATTTCAAGATGATTTTTTCTTAAAATAAGTTTTTTTTCTTCTCGTTTTAAGTACCCTATTTTTGGCAGTGTGCATGTCATCTCGCTAAAATTATTACTAAAACCCACCATCGACCAGGACGGGAACAGCAGGTTATCTAGCTAAAATTATTACTAAAACCCACCATCGACCAGGCTGGGAACAGCATGTCATCTCGCTAGAATTATTACTAAAATCCACCATCGACCAGGACGGAAACAGCAGGTCGTCCAGCTAATTTTTTTTATTTTTTAATATTTTTTTTTAGGTTTAAAGTTTTTTTAAATATTTTTTTATTCTTTTTTTCTTCAGATTGGGGAATACACAAGTACATACACATGAAAACATTTCAAGTTTCAATTATCAACCTTTTCCAGGACTTCCATCTCTTCTGGAACACTTCCTGTTTGCATTCTATGGCATAGCCAACTCTTTCAATATGATAATAATTATTCAATATATTGTTAAAGGCATGCAGTAACATTTGGTAATTTACCGTTCAATTTACATCTGTATATAAGTTGTTTAGATAATAAAATTAAACAATTTATTGCTTTATCTGTATTTTTTTTTTTTCTTCTTTTTTTAAAATTATTACTAAAACCCACCATCGACCAGGATGGGAACAGCATGTCAACTCGCTAAATTTATTACTAAAACCCACCATCGATCAGGATGGGAACAGCATGTCATCTCGCTAAAATTATTACTAAAACCCACCATCGACCAGGCTGGGAACAGCATGTCATCTCGCTAAAAATTATTACTAAAACCCACCATCGACCAGGATGGAAACAGCAGGTCGTCCAGCTAAAATTATTACTAAAACCCATCATCGATCAGGATGGGAACAGCATGTCATCTAGCTAAAATTATTACTAAAACCCAACATCGACCGGGATGGGAACAGCATGTCATCTAGCCCAAATTATGACCAAATCCCACCACCGACCAGAATGAGAACAGCATGTCATCTAGCTAAACTTATTATTAAAATTCACCATCGATCAGCATGGGAACAGCATGTGATCTAGCTACAATTATTACTAAAACCCACCATCGATCAGGATGGGAACAGCATGTCATCTAGCTAAAATTATTACTAAAAACCAACATGGTCCAGGACGGGAACAGCATGTCATCTAGCTAAAATTATCACTAAAAACCAACATGGACCAGGATGGGAACAGCGTGTCATATAGCTAAAATTTGTCATCTAGCTAAAATAATTACAAAAACACACCATCGACCAGGATAGGAACAGCATGTCATCTGGTAAAAATTATTAAAAAACCCCACCATCGATCAGCATGGGAACGGCTGGTCATCTAGCTAAAATTATTACTAAAACCCACCCTCGACCGGGATGGAAACAGCAGGTCGTCCAGCTAAAATAATTACTCAAACACACCATCGACCAGGATAGGAACAGCGTGTCATTTGGTAAAAATTATTTTAAAAACCCACCATCGATCAGCATGGGAACGGCTGGTCATCTAGCTAAAATTATTACTAAAACCCACCACCGACCAGGATGGGAACAGCATGTCATCTAGCTAAACTTATTATTAAAATTCACCATCGATCAGCATGGGGACAGCATGTGATCTAGCTACAATTATTACTAATTACAACACATATAAGGGAAGCGGGAAGAGGTGCCGACATACTGACATAATCACATGACTTCACAGTATAGTCTTCTGGTTAACTTATTCTAAAGCACATACCAAAAATCTAACGATTCGTGATATGTGTTATATCTCAGGTACGCTTTTATTGTACCTGTTCATGTGGCAACTTGGATGACATGACCACACGGCCCCTAGCACCGGCATAAGCGGTATTAGATACAAATCTAGAGAGCTATGATGGAAATGCTCTGACAACTCGTATATTGGTAATTGGTGAGCTGTGTCGCTGTGACAACTCGTACACTGGGAATTGGTGAGCTGTATCGTCGTCAGATGAAAATGACGGCATTTAACACAAAAGACTAGCCTGTAAGGCCCGATGTCGGCCCAGCACCAACTTCCCACAATGCCAACATATATCAAAGACCAAAAGGTCTGTACAGGGGGCGGGCCTCGGGGACGAAACGTCCACCAACAGAATCTCGCCATATACAGGTAAAACTTACAACACATATAAGGGAAGTGGGAAGAGGTGCCGACATACTGACAGAGTCACATGACTTCACAGTATAGTCTTCTGGTTAATTTATTCTAAAGCACATACCAAAAATCTAACGATTCGTGATATGTGTTGTATCTCAGGTACGCTTTTATTGTACCTGTTCATGTGGCAGCTTGGGTGACATGACCACACGACCCCTAACACCGGCATAAGCGGTATTAGATACAAATCTAGAGAGCTATGATGGAAATCCTCTGACAACTCGTATATTGGTAATTGGTAAGCTGTGTCGTTGTGACAACTCGTACACTGGGAATTCGTGAGCTGTATCGTCGTCAGATGAAAATGACGGCATTTAACACAAAAGACTAGCCTGTAAGGCCCGATGTCGACCCAGCATCATCTTCCCACAATGCCAACATATATCAAAGACCAAAAGGTCTGTACAGGGGGCGGGCCTCGGGGACGAAACGTCCACCAGCAGAATCTCGCCATATACAGGTAAAAATTACAACACATATAAGGGAAGTGGGAAGAGGTGCCGACATACTGACAGAGTCACATGACTTCACAGTATAGTCTTCTGGTTAACTTATTCTAAAGCACATACCAAAAATCTAACGATTCGTGATATGTGTTGTATCTCAGGTACGCTTTTATTGTATCTGTTCATGTGGCAACTTGGATGACATGACCACACGGCCCCTAGCACCGGCATAAGCGGTATTAGATACAAATCCAGAGAGCTATGATGGAAATGCTCTGACAACTCGTATATTGGTAATTGGTGAGCTGTGTCGCTGTGACAACTCGTACACTGGGAATTGGTGAGCTGTATCGTCGTCAGATAAAAATGACGGCATTTAACACAAAAGACTAGCCTGTAAGGCCCGATGTCGACCCAGCATCAACTTCCCACAATGCCAACATATATCAAAGACCAAAAGGTCTGTTCAGGGGGCGGGCCTCGGGGACGAAACGTCCACCAGCAGAATCTCGCCATATACAGGTGAAAATTACAACACATACAAGGGAAGTGGGAAGAGGTGCCGACATACTCACAGAGTCACATGACTTCACAGTATAGTCTTCTGGTTAACTTATTCTAAAGCACATACCAAAAATCTAACGATTCGTGATATGTGTTGTATCTCAGGTACGCTTTATTTGTACCTGTTCATGTGGCAACTTGGATGACATGACCACACGGCCCCTAGCACCGGCATAAGCGGTATTAGATACAAATCTAGAGAGCTATGATGGTAATCCTCTGACAATTCGTATATTGGTAATTGGTGAGCTGTGTCGCTGTGGCAACTCGTACACTGGGAATTGGTGAGCTGTATCGTCGTCAGATGAAAATGACGGCATTTAACACAAAAGACTAGCATGTGAGGCCCGATGTCGACCCAGCATCAACTTTCCACAATGCCAACATATATCAAAGACCAAAAGGTCTGTACAAGGGGCGGGCCTCGGGGACGAAACGTCCACCAGCAGAATCTCGCCATATACAGGTAAAAATTACAACACATATAAGGGAAGTGGGAAGAGGTGCCGACATACTGACAGAGTCACATGACTTCACAGTATAGTCTTCTGGTTAACTTATTCTAAAGCACATACCAAAAATCTAACGATTCGTGATATGTGTTGTATCTCAGGTACGCTTTTATTGTGCCTGTTCATGTGGCAACTTGGATGACATGACCACACGGCCCCTAGCATCGGCATAAGCGGTATTAGATACAAATTTAGAGAGCTATGATGGAAATACTCTGAAAACTCGTATATTGGTAATTGGTGAGCTGTGTCGCTGTGACTACTCGTACACTGGGAATTCGTGAGCTGTATCGTCGTCAGATGAAAATGACGGCAATTAACACAAAAGACTAGCCTGTAAGGCCCGATGTCGACCCAGCATCAACTTCCCACAATGCCAACATATATCAAAGACCAAAAGGTCTGTACCGGGGGCGGGTCTCGGGGACAAAACGTCCACCAGCAGAATCTCGCCATGTACAGGTAAAAATTACAACACATATAATTACGCCATATACAGGTAATAAATTACAACACATATTTATTCATCAAATAAAACCCACCATCGATCAGGATGGGAACAGCATGTCATCTAGCTAAAATTATTGCTAAAACCCACCTTCGACCAGGACGGGAACAGCATGTCATCTAGCTAAAATTATTACTAAAACCCACCATCGACCTGGATGGGAACAGCATGTCATCTAGCTAAAATTATTACCAAAACCCACCATCGATCAGCATGTGAACAGCAGGTCATCTAGCTAAAATTATTACTAAAACCCAACTTCGACCAGGACGGGAGCAGCAGATTGTCTAGCTGAAATTATTACTAAAGCCCAACATCGACCAGGACGGGAACAGCATGTCATCTAGCCACAATTATTACTAAAACCGACTATCGACCAGGATGGGAACAGCATGTCATCTTGCCAAAATTGTTATAAAAACCCATCATCGACCAGGACGGGAACAGCATGTCATCAAGCTACAATTATTACTAAAACCCACCATTGACCAGGATGGGAACATCAGCATGTCATCTAGCTAAAATTATTACTGAAATCCACCATAGACCAGGATGGGAACAGCATGTCATCTAGCTAAAATTATTACTAAAACCCACCATCAACCAGGCTGGGAACAGCATGTCATCTAGCTAAAATTATTAATAAAACCCACCATCGACCACGATGGGAACAGCATGTCATCTAGCTAAAATTATTACTAAAACCCACCATCGATCAGGATGGGAACAGCATGTCATCTAGCTACACTTATTACTAAAACCCATCATCGACCAGGATGGGAACAACAGCATGTCATCTAGCTAAAATCATTACTAAATCCCAACATCGACCAGGATGGGAACAACATGTCATCTAGCTAACATTATTACTAAAACCCACCATCGACCACGATGGGAACAGCAAGTAATCTAGCTAAAACTATTACTAAAACTCACCATCGCCAAGGATGGGAACAGCATGCCATCTAGCTAAAATTATTACTAAAACTCACCATCGACCAGGCTGTGGGAAGCATGTCATCTAGCTAAAATTATTACTAAAACCCACCATCGTCCAGGCTGGGAACAGCATGTCATCTAGCTAAAATTATTACTAAAACCCACCATCGACCACGATGGGAACAGCAAGTAATCTAGCTAAAATTATTACTAAAACCCACCATCGACCAGGCTGGGACAGTATGTCATCTAGCTCAAATTATTAATAAAACCCATCATCGACCAGGCTGGGAACAGCATGGCCTCTAGCTAAAATTATTACTAAAACCCACTATCGATCAGGCTGAGAACAGCATGTCATCTAGCTAAAATTATTACGAAAACCCACAATCGACCAGGCTGGGCACAGCACGTCATCTAGCTAAAATTATAACGAAAACCCACCATCGACCAGGATGGGAACAGCATGTCATCTAGCTGAAATTATTACTAAAACCCACCATCGACCAAGATGCGAACACATGTAATCTAGCTGAAATTATTACTGAACCCACAATCGACCTAGATGGGAACAGCATGTCATCTAGCTGAAATTAATACTAAAACCCACAATCGATCAGGATGGGAACAGCATGTCATCTAGCTAAAATTATTACTAAATCCCACCATCAACCACGATGGGAACAGCATGTCATCTAGCTAAAATTATCACCAAAACCCATAATCGACCAGGCTGGGCACAGCATGTCATGTAGCTAGAATTATTACTAAAACCCACCATCGACCAGGAGGGAACAGCATGTAATCTAGCTGAAATTATTACTAAAATCCACCATAGACCAGGATGGGAACAGCATGTAATCTAGCTAAAATTATTACTAAAACCCACCATCGACCAGGATGGGAACAGCATGTCATCTACCTAAAATTATTACTAAAACCCAGCATCGACCAGGCTGGGAACATCATGTCATCTAGCTAAAATTATTACTAAACCCCACCTTGATGGGAGTAACTAGCCTACCATATTGCTGGAATTATTGCTAAACCCCACCATCGATCAACGTAAAAGCATGTCCTTCTAGAAGTCCTCCTAGAAATCGTTTTAGAAGTATCCTTCAAGTTTCTTTGTAGAAATATTGCTGAACCCCACCATCGATCAGGATGACAGCAAATAACCCGGATCTTGCTAGAATTACTGCTGTGAGTAGCATGCCGTCTTGCTTTTTTTCAGTTAAGCATGCCGTCTTGCTGAATTTATTGATGAAACCCATCATCGATCAGGGTGGCCGCAGTATGTCGTTTTGCTGGAATTATTGCCGAAACCCATTATCGAGCAGGATCGGATCAGCATGCCATATTGCTGGAATTATGTCCAAAAGTCACGTCTTTTTTAGAATTATTGCTGCAACTCACCATCGACCGAGATGGGAGCATCTTAGCAACTACTAATTACACAGTAGACGCTATTGAATCATTAGTAGTTCCCACTGATCGGCATGGCGTATTGTTGGAATTATTTCTGAAACACAAAGTCGCACTGCATGAATGATCGCTGAAACCTGCCATCGACTAGGATAGGAACAGAGCGTCATTATACAAGTGAAACGTTTTCGTGGGGAATGGATGTTTCAGATCCACAAGAGAGTGCGCAAGGTTTACAAGACAAACTGTCAGGCTACCGTAAACGCACTCGTGCACTGATCTTGGCCATCGAGGGAGTTCGATTCAACCTGTCACCTTGTCTGGATCGAGGAGGTTGGAAAGGAAGACCTGTAATGGCAACCAAAGCAAATTAATACAATACTGACATATAATTCTATGAGCAGGCATACAGGATTCAGATCGCGGTAGCGTACAATCCCTGAAAAGAAGATCCCTGATCTATTAATTGGATTTACCTGTATTCTTATAGTTATCTTTAACCGAAGTTCAATATAATACAGAAGATATATACAAATTATATAGCCCTAGGTATATCGCGATCAGGCCTGGTCACAGCCACAGTCTGGTCACGACCGGATCCTTCGTGGTTTGGCCCAGCTTCTATCTTCCTTCCCCAGGTCTTCGTGGTTGGATCCAGCGTCTATCTTCCTTCCCCAGGTCTTCGTCCACTCCCGTATGGATGGACTCCTCGTCGTGTCTCGTCTTACACGACCTGGCCCTCCCGTAGTTAAGTCCGGCGTGTGTCTTCCTTCCCCCGGTCTTCTTCCCTCGGGCTGTATGGACTTCTCGTCGTCGTCGTGTCTCGTCTTACACGACCTGGCCCCTCCAAGCGTTGGTAACTGTCCATGGATGCGGACGGCCTGGGCACGACAGCACTCTCACAGTTTAAAGGCTTCTACGGCACCGGCCCGTCTCTCTGTAACACCGCAGGACTAATCAACTGCACGGCTCACCACAGCAGCAGACGGCACCCCTCGTAGGAATAAACCCCCGGGCTTCAGTGACTCCGCTCACGCCGAGTCACTCCGCGGCCCGGCTCCAAGGACGAATCATCAAGGCTAGAGTTCACGGCTACACGGTCCACATAGGATCTGGTGACATGGACGTCGATAACACTCGGTGGATGGGTAGGCACCTGGTCTAGGAACCCTCTTTAACCACTACTGTATGGTCATCAGCAATGGGTGGGCATCTGGTCAAGGATTCCCCCTTTATATACTACTGTATGGGACAGTATTAATAAATGATTGGCCGTGAATTATACAATGTATGTACAGGGTTGTGAGAGACCGGATGCTTATGGGGGCGTGAATGGATAATCGTTTATGATACGATTTATTTGGGTAGGTGTATATATATCAAGCTCTAGACTTAAGCCTGTAGCTTGCGAGTGTTAGCGTATATGTATTTCAACCTGTCGGTTGTGTGTTTAAGTACGTGTGTGCATGAATAATTGTTTATGTAGGATCTGTGTTTGATTTAGTTTAGCTGTACCCTCTTCACAGAGACGAGCATCTCCTACCGGCTACAGATATATCGATACCATTAACCACAGTGCCATACCCGCACGTCTGCGCAATACGGACGAGACAGATAGAGATGCAGGTAAGGTATGGCCACGCTGTCAACACTAACGCCGTTACTTAGTTCCCAGAGCTAGACCTGCACGTCTGTGCGATACGGACGAGAGTCAGGTAGAGATAGGAGTAACCGTTAACGATAAGTGTCTATACTCTAATTTCCCAGTGCTGTATCCGCACAACTGTGCCATACGGTTGAGACAGGTAGAGACGAGATCAGAGTAAACGCAGCCCGGACAATTTCAATGTGTGTTTAAATGTGTGCTATAAAATTCGGCGCCGGCTCTTCTCCAATTCGGCGGCCTGATCGCGGTCCTTCTCCGGCCAGGCGTCGGCAATGTATAAGATTTCTTCTCCCCAATATATACGACCGTCCTGTCGCCTCGGAGTTTCTGGTGGTCTGCCTCGTTTCAGCGGGAGTTTGTCTTATATAGGCATACCGCTCTTCTGCGGATAAAGGTAGGAACAGAAGTCGACGATGCCAGCGCCCTCTTTAATGTCATTGTACCACAATCCCCGATCAGTTTATCTGGACTTCGCTTGGGAAATATGGCTATGGAGGAATAAACCATAATTCATAACGGACGTAACTGGTAAATCTCAGCTTCCAACTCTCTCTAGTTAATTCACATGACGACCGCAAATTTTACTGTCCTTCATTTGCATATTCTCCAATACTGACTTCCGGATTCCTGCCTGACGTCATCTACAGCGAAGCAAGCGCGCTTCACCAGGGTTCCTTTCGCCGTCCCAACTGATCGTTTGAGACAACTTCACCGGGATTTCGAGGCATTGGCTGTCTCCAGGATTATTGTAGTTCATTCTAGGAAAATTACAGCGTTGAATTCAATCAGGTAGGTGAACCGCACACGTAAACACAATGGAACTTTCGCTTCCACAGTAGTCATGTGTCAAAACGCCAGCAGTGATCTATTAAAGAAAAACCCAAGGGGTCGTTTGCATTTCTGCACTTTCGTTACACAACCCCCGCCTTCGAGGAACATGACGCCCTAGTCATGGCTCTCGTCACGCTCCGGGTAGCACGGATGTGCAGAGCAAAACATATGTACAGCGTATATACAAAAATAAATTACAGGGCGACGGTCCTTTTGACTTCCTGGTCAAGTCGTCGTCAGGTAGAATGGACATCATGTCCATAGCAGGCCACAGCTGACTCTTGCTGGAGTCTGTTCATCATGCATCTTCGGCAGTGAAGCCTCGGGGTCGGCCAGCCTGTTTTTGTCGCCCACAGGAGTACTTGGAGGTCGGCCCTGCACCACAGGTCGTCCCTCGACTATCTCGGTCATCAACCGTATTTCTCCCACCGTACGGTCGTGCATCTCCTGTCCACTGACAGGCTAAAACGTAGTCATTAAAGCGCCTCGGTCGCTGGACACGACGTCCACGAGTCGTTCGTGGAGGACTCCACGCCTCCGGCAAGGCCATCTGCTCTTCTGGAAAAGGCGACTCGACTCCAATAGGGGAATCTGGCGGTAATCCAACCTCGCAATCTGCCAATCTCCGAGGACGCCGGTTTCTCCGTCCACTTCTCGTCTGCCGAGGTGCTGGACATCTCACTGCGGTTGGATGTTCCACCGGATATGGAAAGACCGTCGCGGGCTCCGAGTCGTTCTCAGACTCGACGTCACCATCATTCTATGTAGACTCAGTGGTCTCACTATCCGACGTCTCTCTGTGGTAGAAGGGCTTAAGAAGATCATGATGAACTACACGGAGGCCAGTAGCCTCGTCGGCGTTGCGATATGTCACATCAGTCAGGACTTCCTTCACAGTAAAAGGTCCTTACCACCGGTCTCGTAGTTTCCGGATTTCCCCACGCTTAGTGGCGGAAATATACAGGTAAACCTGATCACCAGGCTTGTATTTGTGGGGAATAGCTCTCGTATCATAGATACATTTCTGCCGCCTCAAGCTTTTCCCCGTAGTCTCCCGCGCAAACTCGTGTATATCAGCCATCTCATCCCGGAGATCTTCGACCCACTGTGTCGGCTCTACTTGCTGCTTCGGAGGTGCACCCAAAGTCAAGTGCGACGGCAAGGCGATTTCCCGCCCAAAACACCATCATGTTTGGGGAATATTCCGTCGTCTCATGAACAGTTGCACGGTACGACATCAGCACCAACTGGATGTGAAGATTCCAGTCATCAGGGTGACGGTCAATGCTGGCATGAAACATCTGGACTAAGGTCCGGTTAAACCTTTCAATCATGCCGTTCGACTGGGGGTCATAGGGTGTAGTCCTCGTCTTCCTCATCCCGAGTATGCGGCACATCCCCCGGAATACTCTACTTTCAAACAGACGTCCCTGATCAGAGTGGATGGCCATTGGTACGCCAAATCTGGTCACGAAGTTGTCTACGACAGCTTGGGCAACTGTCGTGGCTTCCTGGTTGGGTAAAGCCACAGCCTCCACCCAACGGGTGAAATAGTCTCCAATCACGACTACGTATCTGTTTCCCCGACAGGTCTCTGGCAATGGCCCGAGAATATCAACAGCCGCTCTATCTCCTGGGCTTCCAGTCATCTGACCGCGACGAGGACCTCTGGGCTTGCGTCCTGCCAACTTCCTGCGGTTACACACGTCGCAACTCCGGCACCATTGCCGAACATCGGTCTGTAGACCAGTCGACATGTAAGCCTGTCTCACTTTTGCCAAGGTTTTCCTCACCCCAAGGTGACCACCGGTTACACTGTCATGACATTCCTTCAACACTTTCCGTCTGAGGGAGCGAGGGACCACCAGCAGCCGTCGTTTCACATCTCCTCGAGCATCCACCCATCTCCTCACAAACAAGGATCCGTTCATCTCCAGTAAATCGAAGGCATCCCACAGGGTCTTAGTTACTGCCCCATATTGACTGATGTCCTCTCTAGCTGGTCGACTGCCAAACGCTATATAGACGATCTTCTCGCTGTGGATAATCGCTATATAAATGACGCAGTGAAGGATATATATCCACCTTCACTGGATTTGAAGGAAACTACAGATAGCCCTACAGGCACATCATTTTTAGATCTATATCGCTACAAAAATGAAGCGGGCATTCTCTCTCGTCGACTTTATGACAAAAGAGATGATTACAATTTCGACATCGTAAACTATCCCTTTCTGGACAGTAATATTCCAGTGGGACCTGCATATGGCGTATATATATCTCGCTTAGTAGCATTTGCTAGATTCTGTGTTAAATATGACGATTTTAATCAACGTCACAAAAC
>JAVTVY010008019.1:0-47162 GCA_036873755.1 Hanleya hanleyi
CATCATCCGGGTACGTTGGCTGACCTATATCCGGGTGCTACAATCGAGGTTTACACCCGGGTCTTCGATGTGGTATCGTATGATTCAATGATGGGCATGTATTGACCTGTATTTGGGTACGGTGTTTTTCCATGGACTGACCTTGAACATCCGGAAGGTCAGTGAGTGCACTTGAGCATGTACTGACCTGTATCCTCTCATTCCATCGGGGCTTTTCCATTGGGACTTGTGCGCAGGTGTATAACGTCCCTTCCGGTAGGCGTGAATCGGGCGTGACCTGGGTATGTCTGACCTAGTTCTGGTATCGAATGATAGGAATGCATGTACTGACTTGTATCTGGGGTTTTTCCATTCATCTGGGTCCTTGTGACCTTGTTTTACAGCCGGGCACCTCTCCATCCGGGTCCTTCGGTGTTTTTCCATGTGTTACAGTGATTGAATGCATGTACTGACTTGTATCTGGGGTTTTTCCATTCATCCGGGTCCTCGTGACCTTGTTTTACAGCCTGAATCTGTATGATGCAACATCAAAGGTCAATGAGTCAATGAGTGCACTTGAGCATGTACTGACCTGTATCCTCTCCTCCCATCCATCTGTGTGCGCATGTGTTCTGTGCAAGTGTGACGTCACAGCATATTCACACACATTTATTAGTATAAAAGCGCATTTCGAACCCTATTGACCTTGTGGCGCAATACGCAGACGATAGTATAGTAACAGTATATTGACTCACATTTAGTAGTATAAAAGCGCATTTCGAGCCCTATTGACCTTGCGGCGCAATGCGCAGAGGATAGTATAGTAACAGTATATTCACTCACATTTAGTAGTATAAAAGCGTATTTCGAGCCCTATTGACCTTGCGGCGCAATGCAGTGAGTGAGTGAGTGAGTGAGTGAGTGAAGCGTGCCCAACGCCCGTGAGGCGTGCCCACCGCCCGTCTTAACGCATGGACGCACTAACGATGATGAGTGAGTGAGTGAGTGAGTGAGTGAATGAGTGAGTGAATGCGGGAGTGAGTGCTTGAGTGAGTGGTCATATAAGGCCATTTAGGAGTAGTATAGAAGGCAACAATTTTGGGGCCCCGAGCTCCGAGCTCCCGCCTGCCCCATCCCCGAGCTCCGAGCTCCCGACTACTCCATCTCCGAGCTCCGAGCTCCCGACTACCCGAGCTCTGAGCTCCCGACTACCCCATCCACGATGGATGGGTGCATGTAAAAGTTTCTCCAGAAAAAAATATAAAAAGCGGAACACGGACTTTACTGGACCTTTTCAACATCCGGAACCTCTTCAACATCCGGGTACTTCCCACTGGGTTTTTCCTGTCGTTCTGCGTGTTTTGGCAATACACTTGCTTTTATAGACAGTAACGCCCGTCAACGCTTAGCTTAACGCTTCAACGCCCTGGTGAACTAGCTCAATAGCTTTGATTTTCATGGAATTGCCACCAATACATAGAAATGCTGTGGCGCCCGTCAATGCCCGTCAACGTCCGCCGTTACGCCTTAACGCCCGTCTTAACGCCTTACTCTCCGTCTCAACGCCCGTCACAATACCTATCTCAAAGCGTTATTCATTGTCGATCATCATTGGACGGACATCATTATGTCATTTATGGAGGTTAAAGAAGATAATTTCCCGTCTCCAGCTGGGTCTCCATTAAAGGTCATCCCAAACGCTATGAGGTCAAAAATATAAAAAAATAGTCCTTTCGATTCTGAAAATAATGATATTTTTTTCATAATTTTGTGCAGCCTGGTTGGCGATATATTGCCGTTTGAAAGGTGCAAATCGCTCTCCTGTCAATTCCAGCTGTGACGTCACGGAGGGAACCATCTTGTATTCTCTATGTTAAAGCCGTATACCACAGTCGTATGTAGCTGCTGATTTCTGGAGATTTTCGGAGTATCGGGGCATCATTTTTTAAATATGCCGCGACGTTGTGTAGTGGGAGGTTGCAGTTTTACTACAGATGACAGTGTTAGTATTCATTTGTGGCCCAAAGACGAGAAAATCGCTGCAAATTGGACGAAATTTGTACGCAACACGAGAGTGTGGAAAGAGGGCCCGAGCCAGTACTCGTATAATTTGCTCGGCACATTTGACAGAAAGACATCATTCGAGGACATCTACAGCGTAGCAGTTGAATTCGGGTACAAACCAAAACTAAAGAGAACAGCTATTCCAACTATCAAACGTAAGAACAATCAGAATGTGACGGCAAAGAAATCGGACAAGGAGAATCTATCACGGACATCGGCTGAACGAACCTAGCCTGCAAGCGAGGCCTCGGGCAGGGGGACGGCTGTACATGCCCTGCTCGCTCTCGCGTGGCATTTGTTGCTTGAGCACCTACAGGTTAGACTGGATGAGTCTCTATTTCATATATACACGTTTAACCATTTGTTCCAATGTGTCTTAATGTCTGTATTTGTATGTTCAATTTTATTCATTCTATGTATGCGTTTTTAGTCAAATGTTGGCACAAACTTCACGCAAATAAATTATCTAAATTATATACTATTTAATAATAATAATAAATGATCTTTCATAAATATATATACGTTTGATAAGTAAATAAATAAAAAACACCAATTGGAGTGAATGGCTGTAGATACAGAAGTGATAATTATACTTTCATAATCCCTTGACATTTGAGATTGTGGGAATATCATTCGATTTCAATTTAATTGAGGTAATTTGTCGAAAATTGAGCAAATGTGAATGCCGATCCACTCACCACGGCTTACTTTTCGCCATGAATGTCCAAAGTTTTTTTATCAAACTATATAATTCTGAAATTGGTATTTCATGGGGATTATGGGAAAACAAACAAAATTCAAGTCGGACGTATATCAGTAGAGTTATCAACAGTTTACTGTCCATACTGCCGAATCCCGGAGTTTATCCCTTCGAAAAGGCTGCCTCGGTCAGTAACAACAATAACAACACAGATGTGCTCGTTCGTTACATCACAGAATCGTTCTACATTCAATACAGTTTGAAATATATGGACATTTGGTCTTATAGATGACGATAATAAGGTTTCAGTCAAGTTGCATACCAATCTGTATTCAACAAACGACCTCTCCGAATCCTGTCGTCGTCGAGTTCCACGTTGTCAGAGTGGTTGTCACTGTCAGAATCGGAGCCGTACGGCTCAAATTGATAGGGCTTAATTCCGCCGTTGGTCTGCAAACAACTGTTAATTTGCCCGTCATCATCCTCCTCTATGTCTATTTCATCTTCTTGGCGAAAAATATTTCCATCTAAGCAGCTGATATCGCTCGAATCGACATCTGAACCGGAGCTCTGACTGCATTCGCTTTCCATGTTATCCGCCATTTTTTCTCAGGCAAGTTCCCTCTGTGACGTCATCAAACCCAGCTGTGAAACTGAATAAGCCCACTTTGCTCCCATATTACGTGTGTTTATGATCAGATAAGATTTTTTTCAATATTTTTTTCATACAAAGTGCAGTATGAACTATGCTTATTAAGCCTTTTTAGACCAAAAAAAAATCCGTTTGGGTTGACCTTTAAGGTTTGAAATGCCTCATGCAGGATCAGCAGATTCTGGGCACGAGTAGTTGTGTTGGTATCCTCATTGGGTATTACAGTCATTTTATTCTCCCCTCCATCATAACATACCCACGCTGGGGGAGCCGCGTCGGCTATGTTTACAATTCAAGAAGACTCTTTCCCAATCAGAGGCCGCCATTTGGCGCTGTATCTGTCATATTCGCTCTTGCACGTTAGATGTATTCTCGGCTGCTCTTGTCAAATCAGAAGCTGTCCTTTCAGAAAATTCCATCTTTGCTCGGTGTGACGTGTGTGTGTGCGTGCGTGTGCGTGTGTGCGTGCGTGTGTGTATGTGTGTGAATGTCTATATATACACCACGTGACACCACCACCACCACCACCACCACCACCACCACCGGGCGTTGAAATGATTGTAATACCCAATGAGGATACCAACACAACTACCCGTGCCCAGAATCTGCTGATCCTGCATGAGGCATCTCAAACCTTTATGGAGACCCAACTGGAGACGGGAAATTATCTTCTTCAACCTCCAACATAATGATGTCCGTCCAGTGATGATCGACAATGCATAACGCGTTGAGATAGGTATTGAGACGGGCGTTAAGGCGTAACGACGGGCGTTGACGGGCGTGACTCCATTTCGATGAATTGGTGGCAATTCCATGAAAATCATAGCTTCTGAGCTAGTTCACCAGGGCGCTGAAGCGTTAAGCTAAGCGTTGACGGGCGTTACTGTCTATAAAAGCCAGTGTATTGCCAAAACACACAGAACGACGGGAAAAAACCCAGTGGGAAGTCCCCGGAAGTTGAAGAGGTCCCGGATGTTGAAAAGGTCCAGTAAAGTCTGTGTTCCGCTTTTTATATTTTTCTGGAGAAACTTTCACATGCCCCCCCACCCATCAGGGATGGGGTAGTCGGGAGGTCGAAGCTCGGGGATGGGGTATTCGGGAGCTCGGAACTCGGGGATGGAGTAGTCGGGAGCTCGGAGCTCGGGGATGGGGCAGGTGGGAGCTCGGAGCTCGGATCTCGGAGTTCGGGGCCCCAAAATTGTTGCTTTCTATACTACTCCTAAACGACCTTATATGACCACTCACCCACGCACTCACTCCCTCACTCACTCGCTCACTCACTAACCATCGTTAGTGCGTCCATGCGTTAAGACGGGCGTTGGGCACGCCTCATGGGCGTTGGGCACGCTTCACTCACTCACTCACTCACTGCTTTGCGCCGCAAGGTCAATAGGGCTCGAAATGCGCTTTTATACTACTAAGTGAGTCAACTCACATTTACACCAGGGATGGTCGTGTCATCCAAGTTGCCACATGAACAGGTACAATAAAAGCGTACCTGATATACAACACTTATCACGAATCGTTAGATTCTTGGTATGTGCTTTAGAATAGGTTAACCAGAAGACTATACTGTGAAGTCATGTGGCTCTGTCAGTTTGTCGACACCTCTTCCCACTTCCATTACATGCGTTGTAATATAATGTTATTATACTATCATCTGCGCATTGCGTCGCAAGGTCATTGGGGATCGAAATGCGCTTTTATACTACTAAATGTGAGTAAATATACTGTTACTATACTATCCTCTGCGCATTGCGCCGCAAGGTCAATAGGGCTCGAAATGCGCTTTTATACTACTAAATGTGAGTCAATATACTGTTACTATACTATCGTCTGCGCATTGCGCCGCAAGGTCAATAGGGCTCGAAATGCGCTTTTATACTACTAAATGTGAGTGAATATACTGTTACTGTACTATCCTGTGCGCATTGCGCCGCAAGGTCAATAGGGCTCGAAATGCGCTTTTATACTAATAAATGTGAGTCAATATGCTGTGACGTCACACTTGCGCAGAACACCTGCGTACATAGATGGATGGGATGAGAGGATACAGGTCAGTACATGCTCAAGTGCATTCATTGACTCTCACTGACCTTTGATGTTGCATCATACAGACTCAGGCTGTAAAACAAGGACCCGGATGAATGGAAAACCCCCAGATAGAAGTCAGTACATGCATTCCTATCATTCGATACCAGAACTAGGTCAGACATACCCAGGTCACGCCCGATTCACGCCTACCGAAAGTGACGTCATACACCTGCGCACAAGTCCCAATGGAAAAACCCCGATGGAATGAGAGGATACAGGTCAGTACATGCTCAAGTGCACTCATTGACCTTCCGGATGTTTAAGGTCAGTCCATGGAAAAACATCGTACCCAGATACAGGTCAATACATGCCTATCATTGAATCATGCGATACCACACGGAAGACCCGGATGTAAACCCCGATAATAGCACCCGGATATAGGTCAGCCAACGTACCCGGATGATGGACTGGATGGAAAAATACCCATATACAGGTCAGTACATGCATATCATTCAATCAAAGACCCGGATCCGCGGAAGCTTTTTTGATCGCATCACCGCCAGACCGTATCACCGTGGAGGAATTCGAGGTCAAAGGTTGCCGGAACTATAGTGCACTTGACCTCCACGTGACCTCCACATGACCTCCCCAATATGCAACATGCTCAAGTGCACTCATCGACCTTTGGTGTTGCATCATGGGATAGAGTCCACTCAGAGACGCCAGGTCAATGGGTATCAATATGCTGTGACTATACTACTCATATTTATTTATCTTCAGGCCCATTATTTCAAAGTATAGAACCTCCAAAAAAAACAATGTAAGTTTTATTGATTTCAATACAGTATGGATGCCTGATTTACTTTATAAACTGCAGAAACATAAAATTACAGGTTAAATCTTCAACCTTATTCAAAGTTTGTACTAAAAAAACTCATCATATATCATAAAACAAAACAAGGGCTTATCTGATATTTTCGACTCCCACATCGGAGTTAAACAGGGGTGCACAGATGATGTACATGTCTCTGTTTTAAATAATGTTCTACTTACGAATTTACTGTTCGCAGACAATTTGATATTGCTATCTCAAATACCGCGGACGTACTTCAGCATAGTCTTGATAAATTGCTGATATTCACTAAAGATTGGAAACTCACGTTAAATCATTCTAAAGCTACATTGTTAGCAAAAATTTGTAACACTTATAGAACGCGTATAAAAGCGTTCAACTATCAGTAAGTAATTTTAGCGGTTGTTGGAATAAATTGAAATAATGTTGTGGAATTCATCAACTGGTCCATTTTTAACAATAATGAAAAGAAAATATTACCAAAAATTCCACAACGCTAAATATCTCAGTAATCGAAATATGGGGTTGGACGGCACTGAACACTATAAGTATTTTTCTTATAATTAGTCGCGGGTTTGAGGGTTTCTGTAAAATCAGCCGTATGGTTAAAATCAATTTCCTTTTTTTCGACTGGATCAATAATGGGATATTTGCTATAAAAATGTCAATATAGGTCATACGGCCATCCATAGATTACACCGTCATTGAAATAAAGATCGTGTGAAGTTGTCATTTTAATTCATGCAGTCACTCATGGAGGCATTGCCCCTGCCCTTGTGAAGGTAACATCGATTGAGGACACTTTCCCATATATAGAACTAAATAGCTCGCCCCGCCTATTGCCCTTTGGCCAGAGAAAAAGGAATAGATTATGACGACATACCATGTATTGGTGAAGATTCACGTGAACAACCCTTATGGCATTTAACCCGGGTAGTACAAAAAAGCTCTAAAACTCAAGTTTTGTAGCAGTTATCACGGAGAGTGGTATGACATTCTATAGATATAACTTTGTTATATACGTTTTAAAAAAGGAAATTGATTTTAACCATACGGCTGATTTTACAGAAGCCCTCAAACCCGCGACTAATTATAAGAAAAATACTATATTGACGCCCAAATCAGAACACCATATCGTGTTAAAAACTGAACAGTCATGTTCATACCCCAACACTAGAGAACATATATGAACACATGTGTTCACCTTGTTTGAACATCAATGTTCACAAATGAACACATATTAATTTTGTAACACTTTTGTAATACTAGCGTCCGCATGAACATGTAAAAGTGTTCAATTACGCGTAAAAGTATCCAAAAGTACACACTTCAGAATGAACACTAATTTTTCAATATTCAACACTGGGCGATAGTTCCCGAAAACCCGCACGACAATATTACTTGACAACTAGCAGGAAATGAGCCCGCGTGTACAAACACGGGCATATTTAACATCCGTTTTTGGCTCGTTTTCTTTAGATCATTAAAAAATGAATTGAGGGATATTTTGATAGTATTCGGGGGAAACCACAGAAACATTAAATTATACATTTTCATAAACTAAAATTCATTATAAAACATAAAATATATCACCACTTCGTTGCTCTGTGTCAGAGAACTGTTCATATGTGCGAGAAAGTGCGAATTTATCTTCTGAACAAAGTTGCGGCATTATTGTTGTTTATCTGTAAATCCACTCTTAACTCGATGGGTATTTATCACTTGTGCTACAAGACAAAATCTCATGGTGCTATATCCCCCCACCCCCCAAAAGAAGATATTGTGGACAACCTATTCCGTTGTTTTTATTGAGGACGACCTAGTTGATGAGCTTGATAACACTTCAGCGACATATTGTAAATAAATCTTTTTTCATACTAGTTTTCGTACTTTAGCACTTTTACATGTTCAAATGGTGTTACAAACTAGTGTGCATTTCAGTGTTCTGGACATGCACACTTTTTTGACAGTGTAGAAGAATGGTATTTGGCTCAAAAGCTATGAATGTTGTAGTGTACCTGATCAATAAAATATGCAAGTTGCTATATATTCACTTTCTCTATGTTATTTGTACCGGTATATCCCATATATTGTTATTACTTTAGTTGTTTATCATTTTTTCTATGCTCATATTGATTATATTTAGAGTTTTACTCTCACAAATTGTTCGATATTAGGTATCTTACTTCTGGTTTTATTACATCATTTCTGCGTCACTATTGTGTTTAATTAATTGTGTTTGTCTTTAAAGATAATTGAACGTACCCCACCAGTATATGCTGGTACTGCAAAAAAAAGCATGCTCAATTAAACATGGTAACTAGATATAGATATAAGTATAGTCAGGAATTTCCTTTTCATCAAGACTTTCAACACACAGAGTTAGATTGATATGACCCTTTCAGTATTAATACACTGGACCTGAGTAGTATAGTGGCAGCATTTAAACGTACATTTGGACGAGTGCGCAGATGTTTTTGCGCAGGTATGACGTCACTTCCCGTCTGCGTGATTCGGCCGTGACCTGGGTATGTCTGACTGTATCGAATGATAGGAATGCAGGTACTGACGTGTATCTGGGGTTTTTCCATCACGGGAGGTCACGTGATCACTATAGTTCAAGGTCATTTGAATGATAGGAATGCATGTACTGACTTGTTCATTCATCCGGGGACTTGTTTATATCCGGGTACATTCGGGTACTTGTGCATGTAGTGTATTCATCCGGGACCTTTTCCCATCCGGGTTTCCCAGTGGGTTGTTACAGTCGGGTATTCATGATTGACCTATATCCGGGTCCACGGGGTTATTTGTGTATGATTAAATAATAGCAATGCAATGCATGTAGTGAGCTGTATGTGGAGTTTTTCCATTCATCCTTTTACAGCCGGGGACTTGTTTACATCCGGGACCATACGGGTTCTTGTACATCCGGGTACTTCTACGTAGGTGTATAAAAGTCGGCATTTTCATGGGATTGCTTCATTCATTGGCCTACCTACCTGACCGGACCAGTCTGAAGACCTACCTGACCAGCCTGAGCCAGCCTGACCGGAGCTACCTGACCAGCCTGCCTACCTGACCAGCCTGCCTACCTGACGAGAGGAGCTAATACCAGTGGAGCTTGTCTATCTGCCTGACCAGGTTTGACCGATAGCATGAGACGTGGAGAGGACTTTCCAGGGGATCCAGGAGAGCATCCGGCTGAAGCCTTACCCGAAGACCAGCGTGTGAGTGCGTTGTACCGACGTCACTGGAACACGATACGCCATTGTTTTCACCGTCACCGTCGCCTATTGGATTTGTATAATTTCCGGTTGGAGGACCTCATGCATCTTCCTACCTACGCCGAGACCATTTTTACAGACCAAGCTACAGCTTTCAAGTTGAATATCACATTCGGGTACATCTTACGGCACAAGGAGACGGACCAGTTACGGTATTATTATTCCAGTAATAATACCTATGTGTTTGACCAACCGTTCACGGTGACGGATGCTATTTCTCTGGAGCCACTCATCGACCAACTCACTACGTTTGATCCTTTGGAATGGGCCCGGTTGCAACGTCCCAACATCAAATGGCTTGTAGAAATGGTGACGAACGTCACATTTTTCGTGACCAAATTGAGAGATCATTCCATCGGCGCTCCTGTTATTCTTCCGCCTTGGCTGCTCCGTCGAAAAGGCATGTATGCGTTAACGCGAGGCGTCCATGAGCCCTACAAAGACCGGAAATGTCTGTTTCGGTGTTTGGCCGTTCATTTGGACCAGTGTGATCCCGGGGCTTGTGATAGAAGGGCAAATATCTATTGGGAAGAGTATCTAGAGGCACAAGACATAGACCCGCGGCAGTTCCGGGGAGTCCCATTCAAGTATTTGGATGTCGTGGAATCGCTTTTCCACGTGAATATCTTTGTATACCGTTTACTACCGAAGGAGGACGGTGACACATTTGTGGCTGAATTGGTTCATCGCTCAACAGAACGGTATGCCTATACGATGAAAGTCAATGTCTTCGACAACGGTGGGGTGAGTCATTTTTCCCTGATCCACGATATGAGCCTGTACGCCCAGTCCTACAGTTTTTCTCAATGCCATCGGGTGTTTCATCGTTCCTTCAACCTACATCAGCACGAGAAGAGTGGTGACAACACTGTGAAATGGAAATTTCCTGGTGGTGTGTACCATAACACGCCCGCCATTTTCGAAGAGCTGACTGATGAGGGGATTGTCATACCACTAGAGGATCGTTATTTTCCCAACCGGGCCTGCTATGATTTCGAGGCGATTTTGGAACCCCTGGACATTTTCTCAGCCAAAACGCAGTGGACGCAGCGCCATATTCCTCTGAGTGTCAGCATTTTCACCAACGTGCCCGGCTATGACGCTGCGCTCGTATGTTTCGTGTCGTCGGGGGACCCCCATGAGTTGATTACCCGCATGATGGTATATTTAGAGGAAGTCAGTGCGGCCAGTACAGAACTGTTGGTGTCCAAGTTCCAGGACGTACTGGACCTACTCGACGATCGTATTCCTACACCGGGTGTGTCGTTCAGTGACGATGAAGAGTCGGAGCCTCAGATGCAGGACATTCATCCGCAGGATGTACCTGCGGAGAAATTGAAAGCCCGCTTCCTACAATACCTAGGCCAGTTACCCGTCCTCGGCTTCAATTCGGGTCGATACGAGCTCAACATGGTGAAGGAATTTCTCTACCCTTACTTGGCCCAGTCCAATTCCATCAAGTCAGTCATCGAAAAGATCAATAATCACTCCATTTCCTGGATGTACGCAACTACCTAGCTCCCAATTATAGCTATGATCAGTGGGTGAAGGCCTATGACTGTGCACAAACCCAAGGGAGGTTCCCTTACACGTATATGTCGACGCTCGACCCCTTGGAGGAAACACAGTTGCCACCCCGGGACGCTTTCTTCGACGATCTGAAGCAGGTGGAATGTTCTGAAGAAACGTACCGGGAACTACAGCAGGTAAGGAACGACCAACACATGCAGACCTTGCGGGATTTCCTGGTGTATTATACCAACTTAGATGTCGTTCCATTCCGAGAAAATGGCCCAAAATGGCCCAACTCTTTCGGGATCAATTGCACGTCGACATATTCAAGGAGTGCTTGAGTTTACCGGGTCTTGCTCTTCGCCATCTTTTTCAAGATTGTTCTACCTACTTCTTGCTGATACAGCAAAAAGACGAGGACATGTATGATTGTTTAAAGCAGAACATCGTCGGCGGGCCCAGTCTTATTTTTCATCGTTATCACGAGAAGGAAGTCACAACCCTTTCAGGTGGAAAACCCTGTGCCAAAATCATTGGATTTGATGCCAATGCCCTCTATCTGTGGCCCCTCGCCCAACCCATGCCAAGCGGTCATTATACGCGCTGGTTGGCGGAAGGCCAGCATTTCACACCTCAACGTACGCCGTACAAACATCTCGCTGACCAGTGGTTGGACTGGGAAGCCTATCGACGAGGAATTTCTATACGACATCAAACCAACGCCACAGAGAAGCGGATAGGCGATCGCCGACTCCCCGTCGATGGGTTTGCCCTTGTACATGGAACACTTACCGTATTCCAATTTTACGGATGCTACTGGCACGGCCACCAATGCCATTTCAGCGCTGGACGTTTCAACGAACGACGTGGGAAATCGGCAGAAGAACTACGGGCAGAAGTGGTGAAGAACGGGGATTACGTCAAAGAGTTGGGGTACCAGCTCATCGAAATGTGGGAGTGTGAATTTCACACCATGTGCCAGGCCCTCCCACACTTACGTCGCTTCCTTCAAGCACGCCACTACCCCCTCAGTCGCCGGCGATTCCTGACCCTGCCACAGATTTTCGACGCCGTTCGTTCCGGGGACCTCTACGGGTTTGTAGAATGCGATCTCCATGTTCCCGAAAACCTCAAGCCACGATTCGCCCAGTGCCCGCCCATCTTTAAAAACACGCTGGTGAGTCGGGACGACATTGGAGACACCATGGGCGCCTATGCTGAGCAACACGAGTGCCTGCCTCGACCTCGTCGCATGTTGACTGGGAGCATGTGGGGGGGAAAAATCTTGCTGGGCACCCCTCTACTACAGTGGTACATGAGCCACGGCCTCGAAGTGACGCGAGTATACCAAGTGATACAGTATGTACCGAACGCCTGTTTTGCGGGGCATGCCAACACCGTGACGTCTGCCCGTCGTCAAGAAGATAAAGATCCCAGTAAGGTCATTATCGGTGAATCCTGGTAACTGACGGGCAATGGCTACTATTGACAAACGGTAACTAACCAAGACAAGCACGTCAACGTGAATATCTGCACTACTCCACAAGCGCGCTAAAAGATCAACTCCCCTCTGTTTCGGTCCGTCGACGTCATCGATGACTATACGTATGAAGTCACTTCAGCCAAAAAGAACACGCGTTACAACTTACCGCTCCAAATTGGATGTATGGTATATAGGTGGCCATGCTGAGAATGCTCCAATTTTTATACGATTTCATGGGTGTGTATTTCAATCCATCAGACTGGCAATTGATGGAGATGGACACGGACTCTGCCTATATGAAATCAACAAGTTCTGTTGCAAAGGGGTCAAGCGGCGCGACCCGGCCATTAACAAAGCCCTCTACCTGGACGTGCTCCAATGTCAGGCCAGTGCGAGTGGCACTAACAGAGGATTCCGAGTCGTCGAACACCAGATGCGGACGTACATTCAGCAACGAGATGCCTTCACTTTCTTTTACCCCAAACGGGAAGTCCTTCCCGATGGAGTCAGTACCACCTACCTGCACTTGTGAAACTATGACTTTTGATATACTTCTCATGATACAACGAGTTAAAACTATAACTCTAAAAAATAGTGTACACGATAACTGTAAAAGTCAAGATGGCCGCCGGACGCCAGTTAAAAGTGCTGGTCTGCACAATGCAGGTCGTGGGTTCGAATCCTACTCCTGACAGTTTTTACACACCTACTCTTGTTTACCTGAATAAAAAAGTCAAAACGTCACTTGTGTTTTCATGAATTTTTTATTGAACATCAATGAACGTCAGAACAACAACGCCAGAACAACAAATAATAAGAACACCGCGCGGGGGGAAATTAAGACAACAAGAGAAATGGGGCATGAACATTAAAACGAGAGGCAGCCCAGTCGTACACTAAGACATCGCGGTCGTCGGCTTGAGAATAATCATCAAGCATCTGTACGATCGTTTGCAAAGAATGTCCTCTACTCCGGTGAGTGAGATAAAACACACAGTACTGTCCGCATACACTACTCAAGAGTCCTTGTAATCTTTTAGTATTCCAGCGCCAGACTGTAGTAGATTCGTCCATGAACTGGGTCAAATCGGGATGAACGGGTGCAATTACAAGCGTCTGGTCCGTCTTTCATAATTCAGCCGTCGTCCATTAGAGAATATCCGCGTCCATAATCCAAAGACCTATTCCATATTCCATATAACAGTATTAGCACCAAATTCAAAAAGACAATCATAGTATAAATAAACATAGGCTTGTTTCCTGCAAGAGAGAAGCGGTCAACAGTTTTCAATGATGCCGGCAAGACATCATGATGTTCCAAAAATATCAAATCCGTATCGCTGATCAGTATTCAAGTTCGTAGAAATCAAAGTATTCTCCTTGGCCCAGGGCGTCCACGTATATAGCCACCCAATGTTCACCCGGTCGAGTACGAGGGTCTGTATTAAGAATGTAGGCTGCAGGGGTGGATAGGGTGATGGGAAAGACATTGCGTGGAAACACACCTCGAAAGGGTACCCGGGGATCCCGCTGGAGTACGGTAATTAGCTGCTCTGTATCCATGACTCTAGCTGGCGTAGTCACATAGGACGTTTCTTTGCTGATCCACTGTGATGACGTTATCAAACTCGGCGTAGCAAATCACGTTAATGGTATGAGGTAGAGCTACGGAGAAACGCAGTTCCAACCGTAAGTTTTCTTTCTTGAGCAAGGCCAGCTGATGATCGTGTTCCAAGGTAGGGGTGAGGTCGAAGGCGAACAAAGTGTACCCACGGACAAAGTCTCGTCGAGTGTTGGTATTTCTTTCGTCCTGATTGTTTTGTCCTGTGGCTGTAAACAGGTTCAGGTAGCTCCGCACATATTGATTGTTACCAACATCCGGTTGTAACGGACGGGCTGAGATTTGATGACCAGCCACGTGCAGTGCCACAAAGTTGATGTTGAAATGTTGAAAGTGGAACGAATTCTCATCCAAGTTCCCATTGAAGCTGGTGTTGGTGACACACGCCAGGGTAAGACGTTTAGGCAGATCTCCTAGAAATAAATTTTCACGATTGGCCATCACCGTACCTGCTGGCACAGAGAACACCTTGGTCTGTACGCGTCGGATGTGGTACAGGGCTGTTTTTTTCGATAAGGCTTCCATGTGACTCACCAACACCCCGGTTGCAAATCCACGGTACGGACAAACAGGGCTGCATCTTCTATGATGATCTTGTAACTGGGGCCTCTCCGCCTGCCATCAAGGCGAAGGTGGGTGGGGAACGGATCAAATTGATCTTGATGGATACGCCGTTCATCAGGTAGCGGTCTTGCAGGAACAGGCCGGCGTGCAGTCGGCCCATCATATCGACGGACCTGCTACAGGCTGTAAACCTCTTGCGTTGCGTGAACCCCGTATTTACAATGGCGGTGGTATCCATTTCGCCGGGCGTATCCCTGTAGTACAGTGAGGCTGTCAAGTGTTTTTTTCCCGCATCTTTTCCGTACGACAACAGCGTCTCGATGTAGGCTCGGTACGGGTACGTATTGGTGGACGTACTGATGAGTTTATCGTTCAGACTGATATCCACCTGTTGGAACATCGAGTGCAGCCAGAGATTCACCGGGGCTACGGCCGCATCGTTGTCGATGTCCGTCCCGTCTCCTTTCACCACTTTGGCTTTCACGTAAAAGTACGTGTGGGCTAAATCCAGGTAGGCCGTATCTTTGTTTTCAATGGTAAATTCCAGCGGTCCCGTTCCCGTAAGGCTAGCCAGGGGACGATGTTCTACCCAACGACCCTCGGCGACACTGGTCTGTGTGGGTGGAATAGTCCACAAATCCAATTCGCTGTTGGTAGACGGACACGACTCGAAGTGAATGAATGCCATTATGCGAAGATGTCTTCTGGGGTGTGCGTCGTCGGTGTGTTGGCCGTCGAATGACTCTGCCATTTGACGGGGGGTTGTCTTTTAAGGGCTTTGGCGACCAAGACGTTGCCTGCTTCTTTGGCCCGTCGTTTCAAGGCTTGTCGGGGTGCCGCACCACTCAAGACATCACCGGCGACTTGCAGTCCACTGCGTACCGCTTGTTTGCCCACCGCTTTTACTCCACGTGTCACCAAGGGTAAGAACGTTTTGACGATGCTCCCGAGTATGTTACCCAACCCGTGACCTCGTTGCATGCGTGCACCGCTAAAGACTGGAAGGCTACCTCTCGTTTGTTTCTTGTAATAGTCTGCATAGCTGGCCGTATGGCACTGGTAAGGCAGGTACATTATACGAAGTGGGGAGAACGTGCTCGTCGGAAATGAAGTGTCAGCACCCCTTTCCCTCGTTCGAATGCCACCGGATGTCCCGTGTCATCTCTTATATCCACAGTGATCGTGTTGATATCGGTGTGTCGTACGGGTAGGTAGAGCGTGTGGTTGAAACTATGGGTGACTTGATCTCCATACGTCTTTTTAATGGGGACCACCCGTAACAGAGGTGTGTTGACATCGCCGACAATGTGGTTGTCCACCACGTCCGAGTAGACGTAGAGTCCGTACATACCCACCTTCATATCCATCGTGATGTGGCCTTTGTGGGCGGTGGGGTCAGCGAACCTCTGTAATCCGAAACCCAACATTTGCTCTAGGGCAGGACTGATTTTCACACCCACGTCGGGACTGAGAGTGAGACAGGTCTTGTCGTTGTGTGTGTTGTAATCGAAGTCTACATGATTGATAAAGGGAAAGGTTTGCACAGGTTTTGAAGTATTCGTGACCACCCGTAGAGACTTATAATGCATCAGACTTCTCAGCCCCTGCATGAACTCGTTGGGGTATCGTATTGGCCTTCAGGTAGGGTCAGGTGAGTTACTTTGCCTTCGTAGGTCACCTCGTACCACACTTCATTGGCTCGCACGTTGTACCACGAGTAAGAGTATTGGATATCCACGAGTCCACATTCCCAGCGTCCAGGTAAATGCAACGGTTGCGGTAACTGGGTCACGTACTTGGCCAAGGTGTTTTCAGGAAACACATCGAGCGAACTGTTACTGAGCAACGCGAGGTAAAACATGAGTACTGTCTCACCCAGTGACACGCACCCATTTTTATGGACTTCCCTTATAGACTTATAGGGGCTCTCAGGGGCCTAGAGGTTCCTGCCAAGGTTTGGATGGACGTCTGGACCGGCGTGGTAGAGTTCGAGGTGAAGTTTGAAGTGAACGTGGAAAGCCCCGTGGAGAGCCTCGTATGCCTCGTGGAGAGTCTCTGTTCCAGTGGGGTAACATAGACCGGGCCGTGACCATGAGGGTGTTTTGGGGGGTGTTAGAGGTGTCAAGGGTGAAGTTTCCTGCCCAGGTTCCTGTCGACGTGTCCGCTGCATCCACAGCGAGCGTTCAGAATCCCCCACCAATTCTCGAGGGACGTGTGTGTCTTTCAGCTCTTGAGCAAAGGCTTCCCAACCCGGTGGACTAGAGTGTTTGCGAGAGCGCACCGTATCGTTGATGAGATCGGTGATATGCGACCCCGGCACCACTCGGTTTCGAATAAGCAGTTCCCCCTGGTCGGTCCAACCCATATCAGGATTCTGTTTCACCCGGTCCAACAATAAACGGGCCTTGGTCTTGAACGCCTTAGGGACACTGACCAACACTTCATCTTCGAGCTGAGGTGATGATGATGATGAGGGTGGTGGTGGTGGTGGTGGTGATGTTGGACCACCCCTATATTGATCCATAAACGTCTTGTCACGGTTCAACGTCTGATGGTAGGGTTGAATTTTCTCGTGATCGGGCAGTCGGCGTTGGAGTATGCTATTCATCTCTCATCGAGGGACTGGAGTTGTTGTACCGTGGCGTGACAGGATAGGGTGATTGCAAGCTTTGTAACAGTCGAGGTTCGACCAGCATCATTTTCATGACGTTAGCGTGCTCCACCCAAGATGGACCCTACTAGTGGTCCCAGTACGTTAAACCCTATTCACTCACTCACTCACCCAGTACGGAGACTGCGAGTAGTACCCCGAGAAATCCACCTTTCTGTAACACCTGTTTCTTTTTCTTTAAACTCGTCTTCTTCACCAGCGTTCGGAGACCCGTCTTGTGCCGTCGCAATTTTCCTTTCTGCAGAGGGCTGAGTGGAACATTCCCTTTTAACACATTATGAGCGACTTCACACAAACACCGTTCCAATGCCGCGTCCGCCCCGCGCACCAGGGCCCGGACCACCTCCGGTGGCGCGCTGTGTGACACCGCTTATGCTGGTGCTAGGGGCCGTGTGGTCATGTCATCCAAGTTGCCACATGAACAGGTACAATAAAAGCGTACCTGAGATACAACACATATCACGAACCGTTAGATTCTTGGTATGTGCTTTAGAATAGGTTAACCAGAAGACTATACTGTGAAGTCATGTGGCTCTGTCAGTATGTCGGCACCTCTTCCTACTTCCCTTATATGTGTTGTAATTTCTGTCTTGTTCTTTTATTTAGGCGTGTTTACCGTCTGGAACTCATCGGGGTAAATCTGGGTCCGCAATCGAAGTGCCGAGGGTGTCCCTTGTTTCAAGTCGATGAGCTGGTAGCCATGGGCCCCCTGGGTGGCATCTTCAAAGGCTTCCCGCACAAAGGCAGTGTTTTTAGGGTACATCTGTTTCGCCAGGTGCATAATTTGTTACGCGTCTCTCGAGTTTTTGAACAACACCACATACTGGGCATTCAAAGTGATGTTCCTGTGCTCTTTGTTCTTACTGAAGAGATTCTGGACGATGTAGATGATACTCAGCCGGCGATGATGACTGCCTTTGGTAAAGAGTCGGGTCACCCGACTATCCGTCAGATCATCCACGACCAGGAACGTGTCCGGGGCCAAGTCCTCCTCTGGGGGTAATCCTTCCACCAAGGTGAGTCCAGGTATCGGGCCATATTCTCGTACGCAGGCTGCCAAGCTCCATAACACCAAAGGATGCGGGCCACGGGAGGAGAAATTAGGGCTGACCCGTGCTGGATGAAACGTTGAACGAAGTGTGTTTTTCCCGCGCCGGTCGGTCCAGCGATGAGACACGTGAGAGGATGCTGCCACCGTGGATCCATTTTTCACCACACTAGTTATTTGGTTTTTTGGGACAAGCGTTCAGAGGCCCACCACTGTTGTCGTGGATCCCACCGGGGATCGTAGTCCTGGGAGTACCGTTGCCGTGGTAATCGTGGTACAACACCCATTACACTTGTCGGAGTCCTATGGTGCCGTGGTTTTACCCTGGTAGTAGGTGCGGCCGTCGGTGGTACCCTGCTGATGGTAGGAATAGACGTAGTGGTGGTGGTGGTCGTAGGTGCCCCCAGAGTTGAATAGACTCTCGTGATGTTCCGCCGAGTAGTGGTAGGTGCCTCCAGGACGGTTACCTTCGTGATGTCCCGCAGAGTAGTGGTAGGTGCCTCCAGGATGGTGGTGTTGTTGGTGGTGTTGTTGGCGGTGTTGTTGTTGTTGTTGGTAGCGTATTGACGTTGGGGTGCCGGGGTGAGGCGTGTGAGTGAGATGGATGATAGGTTGAAACAGGATATCAGATACGCCAAGTCGTAGAAGACACCTCCAAACAAGACACCCAGAAGCGCTAGTATACACACGACAGTACCGACTTGTCCTTTTCGAGTGCGCAGCAGTAAGAGGAAGTTGTGCACTATCCATGGTACAGTCCTAGACTGAACGCTGTAGGAGACGTGAGGTAGAATTTATAGCCGTTTCATATCACGGGCTGAGACCCAGGAACTAAACGAACTGAGTCAACCTTGCCATTTGACGAAATGATATGGGATGCCACGTCGACGTTCCGTTTTCAAAATCTCCTCCACCGTGTAGCAGTCTTTCTGTGTTTTTACGACCGGTTGTAATTCCGCCTCGTAAAACGTCCTTTGCAGTGTTTCCCCTTGTAGATCTTCCAGTTGATAGACGTGTGGGTTTCGGGGACTATGGCGAACAATGACAAAGTGCTCATCACTCCAGTTGGGCAAGTAACTTTTCTCAAATTGACCTTTGACTTTACTGATCCGAACCACATCTTCGCGTTTGTAACGGGGTGAAGTTATAGGACTAGGTTCTATCGAGTACAGCGTACGGCACACTTGATGTTTGTTGCGTTCCGTCACATCGACGGGAGCCCGCTGGATACTGCGATGATAGGCTCGATTGTACCTTCGGACCAGTTGAGGTAGCACATCGATGTACCGTCGGGTGTTTTTGGCTGTAAAATACTTGTACATCCGTCCTTTCAAGGTCCAATTGAACCGTTCCACCACAGAGGCTTTGATCTCGTTGTACGTATGGAAGAAAAACACCTTCTGTTTCTTGGGAAAGGCTTGAAAGTGTCGGTTGAGAAATTCTTGAGTGCCTTCATCCGTTTGAAAATAGAGGGGTTTGCGAGCCGTCTTGAAAATCTGCTGGAAAGCCTGTCCAAGATTCTCCCCTGTTTTGGTCCGAATGGGTACCACCCATGCTTACTTGGATAAAATATCGATACAGGTCAGTATGTACCGATGTCCATCATTGTGGGCAGCAAATCGACTCATATCGACCACATCTGCCTCTCACTGTGCGTCTATGACACCTACGATGACTCGGTTACGGCGAAAATGCCGTCGGGCTGCTCGATGTAAGCTATAAGTGTCTTGGGTTTTTAACCATTCCCAAACTTCAGCTCGACTGATGCCTTGGGACTGCGCAGCTCGCGTGAGCGCTCCCACAGCGCTACAAGCAGCTGGACTGGTTGGGCTGTAATACAAATCCGTTAACACTTTGTCTACATGTTTTGTCTTGGTCCGACCCTTGCCCCACCGGGTTCCGCTGTTCTGTGTTCGCTTCATGGTGAGACACTCACACTCTAGACTGTGTGGACCCTATAGATATAGTACCTCATCGACAATGGGGACTACTTGTTCCAAGGCCGTCCATAGATCAGGGTCCAGGGTAAAATGACCACCTCTCAGACAGGTGAGTCGAGCAAATAAGAAATCGCGGAAAATGTAGACCTGGTGACATAGGTGGATGAAGTCGCCGTCCAGTTCACCAAACAACACCCGTTTGAATTTGGTCCATCCTTCTCGTGACAAAGAGACCTGCGATTCGGATGTACACTCCGTTCGGTTATCGATGAGGTCCACTCGTTTGGAATACAACAATAGGGTGCAGCCAGGTGTAAGACATCGGGAAAGTACAGGGTCTTCTGCTGCTAGCTCTTTAGTTTCATGGTGCAGTAAGTCATCGATCTCGGGGAGTACAGCTTTCAGGGCCAGCCATAGTGACGGACGAAGTGTGCTATGGGGACCGCCACGCTGTTCCAACCGGGAGAAAAAAGAATCACCACTACTTCGTATGTACACACCGACTCCCACGTGCATGAAATCGACTTCGGGCTCTTTTCGCTGTAACAACCGTGTCAATACAGTCCAGCCTGATAGCGATAAAAAAAATTCCACCTCCTGCGGTTCTTCTTCGATGAGCTCCAGGTGATCATCATTGACGATGAGGTAGACGTTCCGTGTCAGTTGGAACAACGCACGCTCTGTTCCGTACGCTGCCATGGTTGTAAATGAAAAGAAACGGCTAGAGAAGCCTGTCTATATAGAGTAGTACATAGTGCGCTTCGTTGCCAGGTCTCGAAATGCGCTTTTATACTACTACATGTGAGTCAATATACTAGCCTTTGCGCATTGCGCAGCAAGGTCAATAGGGCTCGAAATGAGCTTTTATACTACTACATGTGAAGACTAATATACCTCTTGGTATCTCTTAGTCCGTGTCCGTACACGTTATAGTTTTTTCGTTCTCCCCTACCTTCGTGAAAGTCCGTGATCATTCGGTGGTGTAATGTTATTTGTATAGAAATTCATTTAACCTAGGATTTTGCTATACGCACCTTGGTCAAAAAAATGGGATTCTGGCGTTCACCCAGAAAGGATGCAGCCACACATTTGGACCAATGAACGCCCATTATTTCAACCAATGGCTAAGCCTGAAAAAGAGCCAATGAGTGGGCTAAGCCGGTTTTAGACAGCCAATCGACATCATCTTGGGTTATTGTATGGGACTTCATTTTAACCTAGGAAACTTGCTATTGAAAGCTTGGTAGGATTCTGGCGTAATGTGGGGCCGGGTGCAGCCGCTGCATTTGGACCAATGAACATTCTTTATTTCAACCAATAGATTTGGCCGGAGAAGAGCCAATCGAAAAGGTCCGCGCCTTTTAGACAGCCAATCGAGCACGTCTAAGCTGGCATAAAGGCCATGAGAAAGGCGTGGGGGCATCGCATTCTATCACATTCATTCAATAGTTAAGGACGTATTTGAGACAAGCGGGGAAAATGAGCCGAGTTGCAAAGACGTCCACGGGCGGTGGCAAGTTAGCGGCCACGGAGAAGGTAGCGAGAAAAGAAAGAAGAGAGCTGGTCAAAGCGGTCAAGGAATATTGGATGTCAGAGATAAAGAGATGGACCAAGGAGAACACCAATATGACGCCGCTATCCTGGGCCGACCTTCACCACCTCGTCACCAGGGCCCCCATCACCGACTGAATAGAGACGACTGGCTGGACACCATCCAGTATGTATTGGACCAGGACCAATAACAACAGCCAGTCGTCCCCGAATTCATCTTGATTGAGGACGCCCTGGAACAACAAGCCCAGAGAGCCCCTACCCAACAACAACAACAACAACAACAACAGCGGGACAAACACCAGCCCGGGGCCTACTTCTCCATCAGCCTGGGCAACTAGGCAAGCCCCCCTGAGTAAACAGGGTGAAAAAATCACTCCAACGGCCAACCCAGTACTTCGAAAGGGGACTTTCTAACGTTGCACATTCAAATTAACATCAGGCCCTACATTTGTCAATCTCCTCTCCTCTATATTCTATGATTACCAATCTCCACCTCCTCAAAAATCACCCAACAAAGACCCTTTTCAGGGCCAACCCAATACTCCGAAAGAGGACTTCTAACGTTGCACATTGAAATAACACCAGGCCCTACAAATGTCAATCTCCTCTCCTCCATATTCTATGATCATTACCAATCTCCACCACCTCACAAAATATACACATTCAACATGACGCATGTGCTAATTTACGGACGTGTGGGCAGTGACAATTAATTTTTTTTACACTCGACTTTTCCCGGGTATACTCGGTGTATCTATTAGATTAGTATATTATTACTGTGTAACTCGCATTCATACTAATAGTGTGTGGGGTTTTTTGTTACCTGGGTGCAAGGTGGTGTTAGTAGGAAGTTCCCATTCACTAGGTGTTATTTACCTAGGTGTATGCATGTAGTGGAAAGGTGTGGGAGCTCGTGTTTTATGCTTTTTTTAGTTAGAAAGTCCCTCTTTCGGGAGTAATTGGGTGGCCCTGATGAGGGCCGGATGGGTTGTAATGATTACAACGATTGGAGCAGTTCTTCCTTCCTCTTGGCGCATAGGGGACATCTCAGCGGGATGAGTTCACGCGGGACGGGCCTGCAAGTGGACGTAGGACCTGCTCTCCCTGCAAGTTTGGCGATACAGCAGGCGCATAACGCTTGGTGTCCACAGGGGAATAAGGCGAATTTGGCGTAGTGAGTAATACATTTGGCACATGGTAATTGCTTACCAACCCCACTGTTGTGTCCCTCTGCAGTCTTATTATTTCCGTGCAGTAGTCGTCAAGATATTGCTGCTCCTGCGAAACTATCGTCAAAGTCTACCGCCCATCTACCGTCTGTTCTTCTTCTTCTTCTTCGTCTTCTTTCAACAGATTGTCTATAATCTCTTCCATTTTCCGGTTTCAAAGGCCGAATTTCACCTGCATGGATGTGTCAAAAGTACGGTAAATTTGAAATAAACTGGCTTACGTCTCTAAAAACACTTTAGGTTTCTCCCTTAGAACGTTATAATGTCATCTTCAAAAGTTCGGGAGGCTTATGGATGGAGAAATGCTAATTTTTTGCTTCCAATTTCTCTAGTGTGAAAACACAGGTATTAGAGTACGGGACCGAATGTATGTACAGCTATGGGTATCAATGGCTGTTTTCACACTAGCGGGATTGGAAGCAAAAAATTCACATTTCTCCATCCATAAACCTCCCAAATTTTTGAGGATGACATTATAACGTTGTAAGGGAGAAACCTAAAGTGTTTTTACACACGTAAGCCAGTTTATTTTAAATTTACCGTACGTTTGACACATCCATGCAGGTGAAATTCGGCCTTTGAAACCGGGAAAATGATAAAAAAAAATATATTTATGCAGCCGTTAGCCCTGTGAATTTTTCAGGATTACACTATAACCTGCCAAGGTATAAATTTAAAGTTGTTTTAGACCTCAACTCTCGTTTATTGAAAATTTAGCCCGCTTCCAAATCTTGCAGAAATCACAGGCCATTTTGTCTTTCTGGCCGAGACGGCGTTCAGACCGAAGCGGTCTCGCCGACGTCCGCGCGCGCGCATCCGGGTTCTCTACGGTAGAGTATAAAAAGCGGGCTCGCTCTCGTCTGCTACATACTCTCATTTCAACCACATCATGGCTGATGCTAGACATGCCCTCTTCAACGCGTTCAACACGTTCAACACGGGAGAGTCTGACGAAGCTTTGAGGGAGCTAAGCGATCAAGCTTTCAGGGAGAATGCTGAAGCTGTGAGAGACCTAGCCAGGGCGCATGAACAACAAGATCCTAGACTAATGACCACGCTCACTCGGGTGCTCACTCGGGAGACTGCGGAAGATTTGAGGGAGCGAGTCAGACAACAAGATATAGAGATGGACGACACTCTGGACGCCGACGATGATGATACAGACATAGAAGAAGAAGAAGAAGAAGAAGAAGAAGAAGAAGAAGTAGAAGATATACAGGCGTCACGTCCTCCACAAATGGGGTGGTTAAACACGGGTCCATCAGCAACTACAGCTTCGCCTCCCACAACGACGACTACCACAACGACGGCTACCACAAGGGATGTCACAACAACACCACCACCCAAGGTGACCCAGTTGGCGCGGCTAAGACAACTTCAAGAAGTGGAAAAGGAGAGGGGTGTACTGCAAGGACGACTGGATAAAGAGATAAGGAAATCCACATGCACCATCTGCCATGACGATGAGACGGCGTATACCATGATTGTCTTTTTGAATTTGGTGCTAATACTGTTATATGGAATATGGAATAGGTCTTTGGATTATGGACGCGGATATTCTTTAATGGACGACGGCTGAATTATGAATGACGGATCAGACGCTTGTAATTTTCCCCGTGTGGACACCTAGCCCTATGAGGTACATGTCTTCTAAGCTTCTGTACCAATGCGGAGTGCTGCCACTGCCCAGAAACAGGAGACTTGCATATGGCTTTACGGTGCCCTGTGTGTCGGGGAAACGTATGCAGAGTCAAAAGAATCTTCCGGCCGTGAACTCACGGCCTGATGGCCAAACCTCTGTACTTCCTAACGGCCCTTATCGGGACCAACCAATACTCCCGAAAGAGGAGCTTTCTAACTAAAAAGCACAACATGAGCTCCCACACCTTCCCCCTGCATAGAGTGAACACTGACACACATTAGTTGAATATCTAATATTTATTAACAACACATTAGAATGAACATAAGGTTTTCACCACGGTAGGCTCTTCGTGTTAAATTTTCTAATAGAGTTATACGGTGTCACCATGACGGTAGAATAAACATAGAATGTAGGAATACGGTAATGTCTGAATGTTCAATATTTAGCAAACAATACTTGTTTGAAGTCTTCCATGTCTTTCTTCCCCTGGTGCACGTATATGAAGGCAGCAATCTGCTCACGTGAAATTCCCGGTGGACAGGCAGCTCAAATGCCTCCGCGATTTCCGTCTCGTTGATGTCGTGTAGCTCCTCAGTCATCAACGCGTCTGACGGTGCCATGATGTCCAGACACGTATGCATGTTTAACGGACCGTTGTTCTGACAGCCTGCACATTGTTCGATACGCAAGTGTAGAATGCGAGGTCTAAGATGATACAAGAAGGTTTCGATTTACTTTTTATAGATATACTCAGACAGCTGGTCAGACAGGCTTCATGAATTTCGGCTGTCAGGCCTTGAAGTTCACGCCACGCAGGTATTTGCAGGGTGACTTCCTCAGGTAAGGGAATACGCGTATCTTTCTTCAACTTCCATTTACGAATATGCTCCAGCAGAATGTTGTTGAACATAGAACAGATGAGGAACACGTCGTCTCTCACATAATATTTCGTTTGGTCGCTCCCCTATTCCTCAATGACCGCATCGATGGCATAATAAATTCGCTGTACTCTTGTTCATGTCTCAAACGTCAAGGCGATATGCTTAGGTGGTTTGTCGTGCCAGGCTGATGCATTAAAGTGCACTTGCTCATCTGTCACGGTTACAGTTAAATAGGGAGTGAGCTTCCAAGTGTTCATCTGGGCCGCCTGGTAGGCCTGCTGGATGATGTCATTCACCTGCTCCACAGACATAGGAAGTAGCACATCTTCCTCCGCTTGCTGAGGCACTTGCTGAGGCATTTTAAGGGTGTTAGTTGGGGACGGGCGCGTTTGGCAGGTGGACTGGACTCTTCCTGGGCACGTTTGGTACCTGTACTCTCTTCGGGGATGTCTATGACTAAGGTGTGTTCCTCGGATTGAAGTAGAGACGCTATTCCTTCATTCCCCGTCTCTCTCAGTGCCTCCAGGAAGGCCTGAAATGCTAAAGGCCCTCGGCGCGGTAGAGTGTCGATGAGGGTTCTGTTTCGTGCCGTATTGGTGTTCTGCGCCATGATTTCTTCTTCCATGTATTTAGTGATTATGCTCCCCAACAGAAGCAGATCACATAGTTCGGCCACATTCATCATCTCATCAATGATCAGGACACGGTGCTGCAGAAGCTTAGCTCGGTGAGATGAGTCCATGGCTATGGCTCAGGTAGGTGCTGTTCAGGCAGGTCTTTGAACATAACGTCCAGTGAACATAATCGAAACATCCCAAGATCGGCTTTTCTTGAAACTCAACTACCTAGATAAAGGACGGGACATTATTAATTTACCTCGAATCCTGACTGATCCAGAGGTACGCAACACTTTCCCAAGCTATTTTAAGTTCACAGAACCTCCTCGCATTTCATATAAGTATACTAACTCTATAGCCACCAAAATATTCAGTTACTCTAATGCTGTCAAGAAGTTTGACTGGAACTTATACACGTCGGGGGGCTATAGTTGTGATTGTGAATCGTCGAACTTTATCTATACACCATGCAATCATGTTGTGACTGGCGAGCTTGATGTGGTGAGTGATAAGGACCTAAGATTACTCCTGATGAAGGGACCTAAATATAGAGAGCCGGGAAATATAAATTTGAAGGCCGACCAGAAGATAGTCCTGTCTGCTTTGGACAGTACGTTATTGATTGGTCTAAGCGAGAAAAAGTTGAACCTACAGTACTCGCTGATTGGATGGACATCACCAAGAGCAAGGTCGTTGAAACAATCCGCCATATTGACAGAAGTACCCTTCTCCAAGCAAAACAAGTACTGAGAAGCCCCAATTCGCAAGAAGTTCTAGCAAATCTTCAGAGTAAATTCGTCATAGTCCCAGCAGACAAAGCTCCAAATAATATAATATTCATATGCAAATATTACTATCACCAGGTGCTGGTTGAAGAATTGAGTGTAAACATATCGTCATCAAATACGTCTACTTACTCTCAAACTGCATTTGCTCTGGAAGATTTATTTAACAATCACAAAATATTTCTCAAGGAAAGAGTATTTCTATTCCAACCAACCATAATGATATACCAAAAGTATACTGGACCCCCAAAATGCATAAATCACCATACAAAGCTAGATTCATGGCTGGTTCTAGAAGCTGCACCACCAAGCTTCTTTCAACCTTGTTGACGAGGGCCCTTCAGGAGGTAAAAACATTTTGGGAAAGGTATTGCGCCACTATTTCTAAAAACTCTGGCGTTGAATGTATGTGGATACTGAAAAACTCAAAATGTCTTACGGAAGAACTTGATGCTAAAGGTCACATACCGTATAGACATGTATCCACATGGGATTTCTCGACTCGCTATACTACAATCCCTCATCAGGACCTTATTGAACGTCTAAGTTCATTAATGGTATCTGTGTTCAAGAAAACTGATCGTAGATATATTAATGTCGGATGCCATAAAGCATTCGTTAGCTCTACTACATACAGGATATATCATTCATGGGATGTTTCTTTGTTTATAGAGTTGCTTGAATTTCTCATTAATAATATCTATGTGAAATTTGGCAACACAATATATCAGCAGCATATAGGTATTCCAATGGGTACTAATTGTGCACCCCTGTTGGCTGACCTATATCTGTTCTCTTATGAATATGACTATATGCAGGCGCTTTCAAAAACCGATCCATTCAAAGCCCGTTCCTTCTCATTCACCAAACGCTATATAGATGATCTTATCGCTGTGGATAATCGCTATATAAATGACGCAGTGAAGGATATATATCCACCTTCACTGGATTTGAAGGAAACTACAGATTACCCTACAGGCACAGCATATTTACACCTATATCTCTATAAAAATGAAGCGGGCCATCTCTCTCGTCGACTGTATGACAAAAGACCCAGGTCACGCCCGATTCTCGCAGACCGGAAGTGACGTCATACCTGCGCAAAAACACCTGCGCACTCGTCCAAATGTACGTTTAAATGCTGCCACTATACTACTGACCTGATTGCCACGAAATACGACAAAACGAGAACGTTCCTGTCGTTTGACTGAAATCTTGCCTTGTATATGCTTGGTTAATGCCACATTATAATTATCTGTTAAGAGTTAGCTGGCTAATTTATTGGCTATATAACATAGAGTTATATTTACATCTTCTATATATTTACAGGAGAATTAAACATATTTATTGTTAATAGAGAAGGATAAAGCAAGGTATTTATTAATCAGGTATATTAACTTTCCACTTCTATCAATCTGTGGTGCATATCATCATCAGCATCAGTTTATTTTACTCATAGCATAACAATTTTCTCGACACTGCCTCTTTGGGTTACGGTTGTAACTTTATTGGTGCTGCTGGTGGTTATGTGAATATGAACTATATTAAAAAGAATTTTCCTGTATAGTTTTCTACTGAGAAAGTAAAGAGAAATTATATATGTTTTCCTATCGTAATTTTATGTTTAGCCATAGCTCTCCAGCCAAAATTGTCTGGTCGCTGCGACCCAAGCGCACTTGGCTTGATTTTTTTAGTTTATTATTCCGACTCAAGTTTATTTGGTAAATATTCATTAGGACCCAAGAATTTTGGTTCGAGAATTGGACCCAAAAATAATGAGTCGCAGTGGTCCGCCCACTATAACTTTTTGGGGTGGATTCGACAAAAGAACGCGAATAATGGTAGGACTGTTTGCACACGTCAGAAAGCAGCAGTTTCTCTACAGTCCAACTCTGAAAACAAGCTCCACATATGCATCAGCCTGTTCCCATATTCTATATACCAGACACTACGAAAACATCAAATTCTTTAAGACAACCAGGTCTGGTCTTCGCAAAAGCAATGTGCGCTCCAAAACAAGCCTCTTTAGACATTATAGAAAATGGCCTGAAATCCATATCTGATTTTCCGCTAAGTTTAAAATGGTTAATTGCTTTTAAGTTTGTCCGCATTTTCGACCTATGATGTGAATATTTCCGAATCCAAAAAAGAAATATAATTTGCTGATCGATCGTTGTCATAAACATGCCATTGTCAACATGCAAAGATATTCTCAGCTGTCTATCGGGAAATCTTAAACAAATATTTCTCAATAAGCCCCCTAATCCCGTTTTAAGCCAAATTAGACAAACGATATACCGTATATTATAGGACCTACAATCATTTTGCCATGATTGTAAATGTAAATGTAAAACCTCTTTCCCCCCCCCCCCAAGAAATAACTTACGCCATATGCCGGTCATTCTGCAATAATTTCACTCATGTTGGAAAGACTCTTAGTATTCCTGTCTCATTACTTATTGGCAATCGTATAGTAAATAAAATTCCGAGTTGTTCCCGTATCTGACATTCGCTTTGAAGTATTTCCAAAATAAATTACAATGAAAAGATACTACACAAAATAAATTTGGAACAAAATAGGGTAAGGATGTTTTCCATTTAATAGGACGATTGTGAAACAGTTTGTTATACTCTATAAAAGAACATTTATTTTGAACAAACTGTTATTAGATCGGACAGATTAAAATGGACAGATTATAAGGCTCGACTGCCATACGCTTAAAGGAAATTTTGTTTATTCATAAAACACTTTCAGAAAACATATTGACCCAACCCCTCATTTTTGTTCTTGAGGGCTGATCACTCCCATAACGGTCTGCTGAGAAACGGTGTGGAACAAATCCAACAGCCAAACACAAAAACAGTGGTGAGGTAAATTCAACACCAACTGAAGGTTAGTCCGGGTGCCCATGACAGGAAATGGAGGTTCCGTTCACTTCTTCGTGCGGCAAAATTCGTTCTACCAAGCATTGTATCTTCGTGGTCAAAGGTGGATGTACAGCGGTCCGAATGGGTGGCAAGGTATATTGGCGACCCCATAAATCCCGAGGCAGCCGATCAATTCTCGACCTGAAAAGGGTTTAGGTGTACTTAAACTACAGGGACTCCTTTAATTTTCCGCCTATCTGTTCAAATGAGATATTAGTTTGCTCAGCACTAAAATTGTAATGATGCAATATCTTCATATGAAAAATATAGTCTCGAACTCAGTAAGGGGTCATCTGCGATTATATGGTGAAACTGTTTTTTCGTCGGTAATTTAAGAAGATAAGTTTTATATGGGCAACAATTAAGCACTTAAATCAGCGAAATTGTCCGTAGTTTCTGATTCGGATACCAGTCTTCATGTTCAATAAGTTTGAGCAGCGCACAGATGTAGAGCCACATAAAATAGCGAAGAATGCCTTCGTTATGATGAAAATAATATTGGCCTCACCGTTAGGCGTAGGGTGGATCAAATGTGCACAACTTGTATATTTCCCTATCAATCTCTAATTGTGGGATCTTGTTTCAATCGGGACAATACTGAATGTCTTAACACTGATCATTGCGTCCTACATGCACTCATATGACGTCACTGAGTTGGGGTTTTAGAACTTACGCCCCATTCAGTGATCTATGAAGGGTAAAGAAGTTCTTAAGCTATTGACTCTCCCTTAATTTCTGCCAAGCGCCATCTGGAAGAGGATATGGGGTTATCACCCACAGAGGCTCTGACAGTGCGGTCAAACTACACAAAATGCTGTTTCAGGACCTGTTGCCCTCAGTGTCCTGGACTGCCCGAGGACGCTTAGGATCCGAACAAACAGATGAGGAGCGGCCTTAGCCGAATATTGAACTTTCTGATTGGACCAGAGTGGTCAACTATGCGTCTGATACATGGACAGTAAACTTGCTATGTACAAACATTCACAGTAGCATCCCCAGTTTGGTTGTGCTGTGATGGAGGGAATAATATATGTGGAATATGCAATATGCTTGTTCTTGATTTTTTGTTTCTCTCGCTGTTGGAGCATTTGTTGAGTATGTTATTGCTTCAAACAGAAAAAAAACATGATATCTTGTCTGCGTTGTGGAAAAATTTATTACTGATATCCTATATGTTTCAATTTTTCAAAGTATATGAACAAATAGAGAGAGAGAGAGAATTATGGTTTAACGTCGCGTTCTAAACAAAGAGAATTCAAAGGACATCCAACTTCATAAACCCCTTGCATCTAGACGTGATATTTTTGGAACATCATGATGTCTTGCCGACATGTTTGAAAACTGTTGACTGCTTCTCTCTTGTAGGAAACTAGCCTATGTTTATGTATACTATGATTGTTTCGTTTTTTGAATCTGGTGCTAATGCTGTTATATGGAATAGGTCTTTGGATTATGGACGCAAAAATTCTTTTTATGGACGAAGGCTAAATATGTTTAAAGCCATTTTCAATCAGCATCCGAGTAGACATTTGAAAAGATGGTACGCACTGTCACATGAGGGAAAGGGACAAGTAGTAATATGAATGGGATCTGAATTCAAAGGCGACGAAACGTCATATACACCAAATACCGATAAACTCTTACACCATCCATTCATAATGAAAGTTGCTGGCCCTATGTGGATAGATGCCTTAAAACGATACCTTCAAAGATATGTAGACTCTCTTCGGCAGCGAATTATCTACTGTTATGGCAAATGACAGTCCATATTCAAGGATATGGATCTGAGAGTACCCGGTATAGAATTCGTGAAGGGTATATACCCATGAATGTATATGACTTAATGGATACTTTGATCCCATTGTATGAAACTGATCATAGTAGGCGATCTTATGACAGATGTCAAGTAGGACACGAGAATTTCAGATCTGTTTACCAATGGATCTGTCGTTTACATCAAGTTCGATTAGGGCAAAGCTACTCAAGATATCGGGATGAATTGCCAGTATATTGTTCTTCTTATTATTCCTATAGACAAGCAGCAAATATCATTACTAGGTCGTCGTATTTATCCGAAAGACATGTGCTGTGATCCAATAAAGGGTGAGTAAAAGGAGAAGTATTATTTGAATCAAGACTATGACGAAGATGAACCGGGTGACATGGCAAAGAAGGACTATATTCCAGCGATGAAAAAGAGACAATAGATGAAAATTTTTACAAGCATTAGATTCATTGTCATTATATGAGAGATGTTATATCCATAGCGAAATTTTGAACAAATTGCCAACTCCAAAATGAAAACAATATTGAATATGGACAAACTATGAATGAAATTGGTAACTGTTTACCAACAATGATCTGTTGAAATGTTGTAGTGTACTTAATCAATTTTGCTATACATTGAGTTTGCATTCTTTTCTCTACGGTGATTGCATATCCCATATATTGTTATTACTTTAGTTGTTTCTCATTGCTCCTATGCTCATAATGGTTATAGTTAGATTATTACTCATACAAATGGTTCGATATTGAGTATATAAGCTTCCTTCCGGTTTTATTGCGTCTGTTCAACGTCAATAGTGTGTTTAATTAATTGTGTTTGTCTTAAGATGATCGAATACAATAGCTTGAATATGATACAGCTAAGTCGCCCATATGTGCGTGAAAATTAAAATTGAGTTACATCCCGTTATACTTACCCTCCCAGTAACACTCATTCATTCATTCATCCATTTGCGGAGCCAACAGGCATGAGGCCCACTAATACGTTCCTATTAAACGCTATATACAGTACAACATATACAATACAACTGTGCCGTATTATAAAAAAGCGTAGATAAAATTATTCCTAAAATTATTTTAGGGGGCTTCGATATATCATTATAAATAGATATGGCCCTAGGTAAAAACGTAAACTTTCGAACACTTATTCTGGTGCATGGTATATAAAACAAAGATGACATGCCATTCATTTTTGAAGTTCAATTTCTTCGATTTTCTCGTGAATGGTAGACAGAAGTTCAGTTTATTTTGTCAAATGCACTGTACCTTTCGCGGAGTTCAATAAAGCTCGATTCCAGCCTAGATATTTAGGCTGTTTTCATCTTTAAAATCTTTTTTTTTTGTGAAATGTTTCATAACAATGTTTTTTACTTCTTCCTGTAGTCTATATATGAACCTTGGATTTGCTATGAAGTTATTGTTCGGTGCCGGTGTGGAGGCTTAGACTGTCCGGTTGCTAAGAATGCCTGGTTCCTATCTTCTAACCCAGATATGACATTTTTTCCACCTCAAAGATAAGTGGCCGTCCTTAGTTTCTATAGAGAAGGAACCTCCTAACCAGGACATTCACACCGGCAGCTTAAAAGCAAGGCCATTTACATACCGACCGATGCCAGTATGCTCTGGTACTGGTAAAAGTAACTTGCGCAATTAAAACATCATGCCCTATTAAGCATGATATCTAGATATACATAAATCGAGGAATTTCCTTTTCATCAAGACTTTGAAGACATATAGTTAGATTGATATGACTCTTAATACACTGGACCCGATTGCCGCAAAATATTTCCAAACTACCACAAAACACTAACATTCCTGTCGTTTAACTGAACTGCTGCCTTGTATATGCATGGTTAATGTCACATTATAATTGTCTGTTAGATTTATCTCGCTAATTTATTGGATATATAACATAGAGTTATATTTACATCTTCTATATTTACAGGAGAATTAAACTTATTTATTGTTAATAGACAACGATAAAGCAAGGCATTTATTAATCAGGCATATTAACTTTCCACTTCTATCAATCTGTGATGCATAGAATAACAATTTTCCCGACACTCTGCCTCTTTGAGTTACAGTTGTAACTTAATTGATGCTGCTGGTGTCATAAACATGCCATTGTCAACATGCAAAGATATTCTCAGCTGTCTATCGGGAAACCTAAGACACATATTTCTCAATAAGGCCCCAAACCCCGCTCTAAACCAAATTAGACAAACAATATACCGTATATTATAGGGCTTACAATCATTTTGCCATGATCGTAAATGTAAAAAGTTTACCTCTTCCCCTCAAGATATAACTTACGCCATATGCCGGTCATTCTGCAATAATTTAACTCATGTTGGAGAGAGAGAGAGAGAGAGAGAATTAGGTTTAACGTCGCGTTCAGCAATATTTCAGCTACATAGCGACGATCAAACAAAATTCTAAGTATTCAAGTTACTAACTCAGTAAATTCATGCGTTAAAACAGGTACACACATTAAACTTTGCACAACAAACCGATCTCTCTCAAATAATCTAAAATACAATCTTCTTTTACTCGGCTAAAAAGATCTTTGCGTAGCTGCTCGATAAAAAGTATCTCTTACAATCTTAAAATCTATGCAGCCTATGAGAATATGTTTCACCGTGACATCTTCATGGCATGGAATACACCTTGGAACCGGCTCTTTTTTTAGTAAATATTCGTGAATTAATCGTGTATGGCCGATCCTACATCGTCTAATCATGGTCTGGCTGTTCAGATGAGTATAACCAATAGTTTTTTGAACTCGTGAAGTTTGTTATTATCCATAGTATCCCATGAAGATTGAACAGCTTTCTTACATAAGCACAGATAGATGGGTCTGAAATCGCTGTATGGAATTCCAACAGAATCAATCTCCTCATCCAGAACCGCCTTAGCCATTTTATCAGCTTCAGTATTGCCTTTGATGTCAACGTGACTAGGCACCCAACAAAACACAATATCTATCTGTTGATCAAATCTAATGTCATATAATTGTAGCATTTTCAAGATGGTGGGATGAGTTGAATTTCCACTTTTAATCGCTTGAAGGCATGATAGCGAATCTGAGAATATGACATATTTTTTCCTTCTAGTGGACCCAATACCTTCTAAAGCTGACAATAGAGCTTTTGCCTCTGCATTGAATATGGAACTTTTACCTGGTAGACGATAGGTTTTAGTTTTGGAACTAAAGATAGTAGCACATGCTACTCTTTCACCATCTTTAGAACCATCTGTACAAATAGCCTGGTGTGATCTATATTTCCCTTTCAGTAGACCAAATTCTTGTGCATACACGAGCTGGCTCGTGTCTGCTTTTTTATATTTCGTCAGTGAAATATCTACTTCTGGTTTGGCTAACTGCCATGGTGGAGTTGACAAGAGCTTGTTAGGTAAAATTTGACTAACTTTAATACCAGCTGCTACAATGTGTGGTTTCATACGGATTCCTAGAGGTGAAATAATCGAGGGTTTCTTTAAATAGAAATCTGCGCACTGAGGGTCGAAAACACAGTCATATGCAGGATTTGAGTGCTTTGATCGCAATTTTGTGATATATTGCAGCGATAGTTTAATTCTTCGAAGATCTAAAGGAAATTCATCTGCTTCGACATACAAGCTTTCTTTAGGTGATGTTCTGAACGCACCGAGGCAAAGTCTTTGTACTTGATGGAGAATAGGATCTAGCTTTGCCAAGTTTGACTTGCTTGCACCATTGTAAACAATAGAACCATAATTTGGAACGAACAAGTGATCGATATAAATGGAGAAGAGTTTGCTGATCTCCTCCCCACTTATAGCTGGCAACTACCTTCAACAAATCTAGAGCTTTCGTGCATTTGGCTTTCAAGCAATTTATATGCGATTTGGATGTTAGTCATTGGTCAAACAATATGCCTAAGAATTTGACCTCTTTTACCAATTTGATTTCAGTTCCATTTAATGTAAGTATACTGGAAATTTGTGCTGGAAATATTTTCTGCAAAGGTGTATACAATTTGTCTCAGCTCTGGAGAATTTGAAGCCATTTTCTAGGCACCATTTCTGAATTCTATTTAGACAAATTTGTAATGTTCTCTCAATATTGTGTATACTTTTTCCACTACACGATATGTTGAAATCTACAAAGAGTGAACCATCAACTGCAGCCAAGCTGTTGATCTTGATACTAGACTAGTAGACAAAATACCTCCCTGTGGGACACCCTGGTCCTGATCAAAATGATCAGATATGGTTGTACCCAAACGAATTTGAAATTGTCTATCATTCAAAAATTTGGAAATTAAAACGGGTAAACGGCATTTTAATCCCATATTTTGAAGATCTTTCAAAATCCTGTATTTTCATGTAGTATCATAGGCCTTTTCTAAATCAAAAAAGATAGAAACCACATGTTCATTCTTGGAGAAAGCATTCTTGACATACGAATCTAATCTGACTAAATGATCAATGGTACTTCTATTTTTACGGAAACCAGCTTGATTATCAGTAAGTTTCTTTTCAGTTTCCAGGTACCAAACAAGGCGATCATTTATCATGCGTTCCATTGTTTTGCAAACACAGCTAGTCAGTGAAATCGGACGATAATTACCAGGGTCTGTATGGTCACGGCCAGGCTTTGGTACTGGTATAACTATGGCATTATGCCATGACGGTGGAAAGTCTTCTCTTGTCCAAAGTCTATTGAATATGCGTAATAGGATTTCTAGAGAAGATTCGGGTAGATGTTTCAAAAACTGATAATGAATATTATCAGGACCTGCAGCGGAATCGTTAGCTTTCGTGAGAGAAGCATGAAGTTCTTCAATTGTAAACATAGCGTTATATCCTTCATGGTTACCGCAGGGGAATTTAATTTCATTTTTATCTTCTCTTTTTTGGAAACTTTGAAATTTAGGTACATAATTTTCTGACGACGATTTTTGGCAATTGTTTCGCCTAATTTATTTGCAATTTCTACTCTGTCAGTAATCACCTGGTTTCCATCATTGAGATGATGAACGCTGGACTTGGAGCTTTTACCTATTATTCTTTGGATCATATTCCAAACTTTTGTTATAGGAGTATCTGTATATTGATCTTAGAAACATAATTTTTCCAAGAATCACGTTTATTCTATTTCATGGCTCTACGAGGTTTAGCTCTTGTAACTCTGTGATCTTTCAAATTTTCAGAATTAGGATGTCGGCGGAAATATCGTTCAGCTTTTTTCCTACATTTTCTTGCTTCTTTGCAGTCATCATTAAACCAAGGTTTCTTAATATGTGCAACTCTTGAAGATGTGGGAATGGTTTGGTTGGCATTTTCTATCAGTATATCTGAGAATAACTGTATAGGATCTGGAACATCAGCGAAAGAGAGTGCTGGTAGTTTTCAGAAGCAGACTTCTGATCATCTGACTTGGTATCCACACATCCACTGCAAACCTCACTATCACTGACAACACTATCATCCTCCGAACCACTATTTTCTTCCATCTCGTCGAGGAGGGACGTGTAGTGGTTTGTGGTATTCTCGTTCTCTATTGTGGTTTTCTCGTTTCTCCCGGCGGAGTCTATCCTCTGATGACCGGTGTCATTTGTTTTTCCTTTGATGGCCTTGCCATCAGGACCTACAGTCAAGGAGGTGTACTTTTACCGTTGTTTTATTGAAATGTTTATACTCTGTTTTAGATGGTTGAACTGTCAATGGGAGGAGTACACCTTTTAGGAGAATAAAACAGTCAACATCTGATGTCAGCATGGTCAGACTCACTCTTGAACACACTCGTCTCCCTTGACGATATGGCTATGGGAATCTGCCTGCACTGAATAGTAACATCGTAGGAGGAATAAACGGACCATCAGGACCTACAGTCTTCACTGTCCACAACATATGGTCACTGCGACAATAACAATCATGGTTGCCCGGAGTGTGACCATAAAAGTTATGGTCATAAATATATGGTCAACAGGATGTGACCATAAAAATGATGGTCATCATTATCTAGTCAACAGTACTGACCATAACTTTTATGGTCGAATCTACCATCATTTATATGGTCAGTTTTCCGACCCACATTTGTATGGTCCTTTTCTATATGCTTAACGAGTTGCAACCATAAAAATGGTGGTCGCATATATAGACTATACTTTGACTAGAATTTATATCGTCACTTTTCCGAACCCCATTTTCATGGCCATCTTTATTAATTCTTAATGAGTGGCGACCATGAAAAATCTTGTATGGTCATTTTTTTTGGCCTTAAATTTTGTGGTCGCTGCGGTAAGTCTTCTGCATAATTTAAATAGATGTACTATCTTTCACTTCGCCAAGTCGTAGAAATTTATCTCAAGTATAAATGACTTGACGGACCGTAATTGACAGAACAGCCGATCTGTTGTTTAGAGCCGCTGTTACTTCCGCTGTGACAATTTTGACTTCGCCTAGCCTGGTACCCTGACTTACTGTTACATTACTTATATATACATGTTTGCCAGGGAACCCCAGAGAGCCTCGTTCTGCGTTTTGCTGTACCGGGATTTCTTTTTCAAGATTTCAGTGAACGTGGCACTCGTTGGCAGTTTATATTATTGTGTTCCATCCAGCAAAGGTGCTTTTGTGTTTCAAATTCTTAATGTATGGCCGTAGTAATGTAGGTCTACAAGCTGTCAACCACTAAGGCATATTAACACGGTAATAAACCGACAAACGTGAAGAAAGAAAGACAGGGAAGTCGCTGTTTGAACAACAACAACAACAACAACAACAAGTTGAACAGCAGTTACATCGGAACAAGGCAAGTACCAGTAAGTATATATGCCTAGATGAACAGGTCAGAAAAAGAATTAACTGTATAGCCTATTCACTTTGGATATAATTATATACTTCCATGTTTTCAAGTTGACATATTTTACTACTGTCTGTCCCAGATAATATATCCGAGAAGGTTTTGTCGATATTTCGGAGGCAATTTATCGTACAACATTGAAACTTCACACAGTATACAAACTAAAACATACTGATTTATTCCCCATATTTCACTAAAATCTGTTGAGAATGGATAAAAATGACCAATACCTACCATGTTATTTTGGGACCACGATGACGTTGATCCGCTAATGTTATAACATGCAGGTTTGAAGTCATGACGTCAAAAATCAACTCATAAATCTCCCATCTAATTTTTGTTTTCGCGATTTATTGAGAACTACTGGAAGGATTTTCTTGATACTTCGGAATAAAATTAGTTGTCTTTTTAGATTACGTGTATCTACTTTGTGAAGTTTCAATGTCGTACAATAAATTTTCTCCGAAATATCGCCGAAAACATATCGGAAATATTATGTGTGACAGACAGTAGTTATTCTGTTCGCATAGTATACTGCAACAACACAAAAATAATATCGCACGTAACTTAATTTCTGTGAGAAAAAGTCAGCAAAATTAGAGGCATTCTGATTTGAGGCGAGTAGTCTAACTTAAAGTATAGGACAGCTATGTTCCTGAATCAAACAATCGCATTTCCATTTTTGTGAAGTAGATTCTATCATGATTTTGTAGCCTACTTTAGCAGGTCATGGGAAAAGCACTAACTGGGATATATATCCCAATTGGGATTAAATATCCATGTCAGAAGTACAAGATTCATGTTTCGATCAACTTGGCATATTTTGCCAATTATTCTATTCGTATAAAGACCTACAACAGTGGTGAGTGATGGGAAGTATACTGCAACAACAGCAACCCGAAAAATAATGCACATAATCGCAATATCGCAGAGAATAATTTTGGCTAGTAAAAGTCAGCAAAATTATACAATCGCATTGGCAGATATGTGAAGAAGATTCTATCTTGTTTTTGTAGTTTAGATGCCAAAATTCATCATTATGAGCATAGTATGAGAATTAGTCACAATATCCCAATTAGGATATATTTCGATATGTAAACTTGGATTTCATATCCCAAGTGGGATATATATCCCAGTTAGTCCTTTGTTCTGAGTCGTTTACTATGCAAATCAGTGAAAATATCTCAATTTTGATATATTTCAATGTGGGCGGGGGGGGGGGGCGGAGGTTATACAACTTTGAGAAATGTATTTGATTCAGATTTCCCGACTAGCTTGCAAGTTAACTCATTGTCTGTTCCAATAATCTGGAGGTCATCCCCTTATGCTTAGGGCACACATGAAGCAGGTTACTGACACCATCCCAAATCGGCCTGGATATATGCATGTATCAAACATGGGATATTGTATCACAGTTAATATATTTTAGGGAGTGGGGAGCGCCATCACCATACTGGTGTTACTACGCCAGTTCGCTTTATTTCTTCAAACGTATTGATTTCATTCATCCACATATCAATATACATTGTATTTGCACAGGGATGATGTGACCAAGACTGAGCCTGAATGATTGCTAGAGCGTAAAACAGTTATATGTGGTGGGATATCGGGACCTCACCATTGAGAGAAATATAGTATTCTACTTCTACTTCTGACATGTCTGACTGCCTTAAGGAGGTGTACTTTTACCGTTGTTTTATTGAAATGTTTATACTCTGTTTTAGATGGTTGAACTGTCAATGGGAGGAGTACACCTTTTAGGAGAATAAAACAGTCAACATCTGATGTCAGCATGGTCAGACTCACTCTTGAACACACTCGTCTCCCTTGACGATATGGCTATGGGAATCTGCCTGCACTGAATAGTAACATCGTAGGAGGAATAAACGGACCATCAGGACCTACAGTCTTCCATACGTCTACTGTTCTACTCTGAGGTTCTGCAGCTGACAGATGTTTTTTTCTGCTTGAGAGCCTCTGCATCAAGTTCTTTCCCAACTTCTGCGAGGGGAACAGGTCGAGGACCCAAGGAATCATTTCTTTCATTGTTAGTCACGGTATCTCTAGGTACCTTTTTGGTCTTTGCACAATGTTTTTTAAAGTGTCCTTCTTGATGACAAATTAGGCATTTATATTTCAAAGGAAATTTCGAGTTCATGTGATCTTCTGATCCACAAGTATAACATGTTTTCACTTGACCTTTATACCAAACAGGAAGCCTCATACCTCCAACTAAAATAGAAGAAGGAAGAGTACGTTTGAAACTCGACATCCAAATTCTTCGAACTCCCGGTTCAAATTCGCTATCAAACGAATAGAACTCTTTTTCTATAGAAAGAACATCACCATAGAACTCAAACGCAGTTCTAATCGCAGAATCTGGGAATTCGCATGGTCCTTTCATCTTTACAAGCAATTTCCTTTGTTCTATTTCCTAAAAATGATCACGTTAATCTCCAACGCGTATGCCTCCCAGCATTAGGCGAAGTTTAGCAATTTCATTTGCTTGTGTGACGTTCCACAGGATATTTGATACCTGTACCAGACCTGTGAGTACTGACCGTCCTGACCCAACAGTGTCTTTCAATGCGTGATATATATATATAGATATTAATCGCATTAGCGTTCCGTAAGCCTGTGAGTTTTAGGCTCAGTGGTCTATCAAACTTTCTGAACGCCATAGTATAAAAAAAAAAATTCAAAGTCCCACTAGGGAATCTCACTACGACTACAAAGAGTGGCACGCACACACCCCAACAGCGTGCTCCTCCACAGAACAATCTAGGCAGAACAATAGCCCAGTTCTAAGTCTTGCGAGTTGCCCGGCTACACCGAGGAACAAAAGAACAGAGAACAAAGTCCAGCGCAAACCTGTATTCTGAGGGTTAGGCCTACAACGTACGGCTATATACCTTCACTATGTGCATGTATATAGCCCACCTCGATAAACACAAATATTATGTGCAAATCGACGTAAGTCAAACCGAACGAAAAACGAACCAACTACAAACTAAACCAAACCAACAAGGAAATATATACACCAGCACAATACGAAATATGTACCGACAGCGAACAAACAGAGAAAAGAAGAGAGAGAGAGAAAACAATCCGCCGACCCTCTCAGTCACAAAGACCGAGAAGGTAATAATGGCAGACCTCTGCCCTCCCAAACCGGACCAAACCGACAAAGACAAAAACGCCCTGATCAGCAAAAAATTGAGAAATAATTCCAAAATTTCGCCACAGGTACTTGTCAAAAGTGTTCACAAAATATATTACACAAAAATCAGAGCTAAGATCAGCTGAATTCCACAGAATTATACAAATTAGGCGAAGTGTAAACACGTCCGACTCCTAATCTCTCTACATCCGGGCTTCCACTCATGTTGAAAAGACTGTTAGTATTCCTGTCTTCAAACCCTTATGAATTATTGGCAATCGTTTATTAAATAAACTTCCGAGTTGTTCCTGTATCTGACATTCGCTTTGATGTATTTGCAAAATATATTGAAATGAAAATATATTACGCAAACTAAATTTAGAACAAAATAGGGTAAGGATTTTTTCCAGTTAATAAGACGATTGTGAAACAGTTTGTTATATACTCTATAAAAAGAAGATTTATTTTGAACACACTGTTCTTGAATTAGACAGATTAAAATGGACAGATTAAAATGGACATTGTGATACAGTTTGTTATATACTCTATAAAAAGAACAGTTATTTCGAGAAAACTGTTCTTAAATCGGTCAGATTAAAATGGACAGATTTTTGGGTCCGAATAAATACTCGTGGTCATTCTGCAATAATTTCACTCATGTTGGAAAGACTTAGTATTCCTGTCTTCAAACCCTTATTAATTATTGGCAATCGTATATTAAATAAAATTCCGAGTTGTTCCTGTATCTGACATTCGCTTTGATGTATTTCCAAACTAAATTACAATGAAACGATACTACACAATTCTGCGACATGTTGTAAAGCCATTGTATATATGTACCACTATATTTGAATAATTCTGACCATCATAACCAACCTATTTCGTGATGAACAAATGGCCTAAGACGCCAGTCTTAAGTGCTGGTTCACACATATGGAGGCGTGGGTTCGAATCCCACTCCTGACATTCTTCGTTATACCGGGACATGTATATGGATGATTTTGACCATGATAGCCAGCTTTGTCACGCTGGCCGAGTGACCTAAGCCGCCAGTATCAAAATTCAAGATATATTTCCTTCACCGGGGGTATGGGTATACTGGTCTGCACAAGTGGGCCTGGATTCGAATCCCACTCCAGACACCAACGTTTTACTCATCACAATAATCAAATGCAAAGTCCTGCACTCCGTGCCCTACAGGGGGAGCTAACTCCACACACATCTGTGCATATATCCTTTCTCTGCCCTTCTCTACTACTGGTGACCTCACTAATGACGTCTCAGCCACGTTTCTTCAACACTCTTTGTTGCTATGGCTATATCGATGTAATGATGTATATATTTTGAGCTCGTTTATCCCACGGGGAATTCGACCATCATATACGTCTGTAAATAGGTTTTTTTTATGGACGGCATTAACACGTTCAAGTCGCTCGCTGTGATAAATTACATGGTCCGAAACCCCATTTCTGGTATAGGATATGATCAGTAACCGCGATGAGATGACAGCCGGTGATGGAAAACCCGTTCAGAAGGAATTTGACGTGGAGCTATTTAGACGACTTAAGGTTGCTTCAACGCTGAGATGTTACCACCAATACGAACCTAATTACAGACAAACCTTATCAAGCAGGTTGATCTGCAAGAGTCGTTTTTAATTTCCTGTTCTAACGAAATGGAATTAATACGGAGAAATTTGTCTGGACATTATTTAAATTTATTGACCACCCATCAAGAAAATATTGTATAAATATCATAAAAAGTAAGATTTTGAGATTCCACCTCTACTCCAGAATTTGGTTCTACTCTGAACAATGGTGATATTTATATGGTAGACGACAATTTAAGAGTTTCAACTCTGCAAGGAAGTAATAACTCGGGGCGTTGAAACATCTCCAAAGCCAATTACTGGCTCAGACGGGTTTTACGGAAAGTAGAGAAAGATGGAATATGTCTGCAGACAATCTGAAAATTTGAGCTGTATAATTATGATATATTGTTCACCTTGACCCACAAGCCATCAATAACACTTTATTATTCATACGGGGATAGGTATTTCTATATTTCCATTGTCAGGACGGTTTTATTGTCATTTCAACCTGCAGTAAGAAATGGACATCAGACATGCCTACAATATCCGGCATTCAGCAAGTCATCGTCCACATTTTCCAACATTTGATTAACTCTTTCATCGTCAATTATTCATTTATGCAAATGAATTTCAGAGTTGTATGTCAGAGTGGAATGTATTTCAATCAATACGCTTAACAAAAATTATCCTATTAAGATCTACAGTGGCATATACTTATATAACCCATTCCCGGAAGAAGCTGTATCATGTTTTCTTTTTACAACAATAACTAAATGTGTTCACACTGTTGATTAGTCCAGTTAGCATCGTGTGGGCCACGGGCCTCAGATTCAGGTATGTATGTATAGTCGCATCATCCGAACGCAGATCAGTGTCCAGAATAATAGGAACTGTGGACACTCTCGTGTTCTGGCACATGTAGGCACCGTCGTGATATGACTGAAACAATGTTGAAAACGACGTTAAATCCTACTCACTCACTCACTCATCCGAACGCATGGCACGATCACACGTAGAAACTTCTGCTCGTAGTGTTAAGTGAAACGTGAAATGCCCTTAGCAAGCTAAGATGGTACAGTCGCTTATAGCACACGTTGCTTCCATTTGATAAACATGAATCGAATCCTGGTGTGAGGTGTTTTTCAGAGTGAAAGAGAAATATGTTTTATAGAATAGTATATGAATACATGTGGTAGATTATTTAGTCTCAGTCTGCACCCTACATAAGCAGGAAACATGTCGAGTAGCCTCCATGGCAATTTGTAAACAATTAGAACCACTACACATATAACATTGGATCATACATGGAAACGGATAAACGTTTGGACAATCTGTACATTTACTGACAATTTTCATGAAATTCAACAGATCACTTGGTAAAGGCTCCGGCATGAGAACCGAAAGCTTGTGTATCACAATTTTTACGTGGCGTTTAGCTCAGAATGTTGTCCATTTCTATAAATTGGAGCGATATGCAAGAGGTGGGAAAATTGACGACGTCTGATGACTCTACAGGAAAGCATCCCTCGGCATCTAACATTCAGACCCGATAATACGGTGGATTCTCGGACGTAGTCTTAGTATATCAGTCGCGCTTTTATTGCAGATGTTCATTTGGAGACTATGAAGTATCCACACGGTCCCTAGCACCGGTGTGACGGAAACGGTGGCCCGATGCATCCAGTGTCCGGGGAACACTCGCGTCTAGACGTAAGTGTCCCAAGACACTAAGATCTGGATTTAATTGTCCGTCGGGCATTCAGGTCTGGGTCTGGATGTCCTGGGACACTGGCTTCCAGGAGACGAAAGTCCTAACCTGGAGCCCATTGTCCGCCTCGATTACTATTTTCTATTTTCCATCCAGTTTACACGTGAACATGTTTACCAGAGAGTAGTATAGAAAGGGAGTTACGGCGTTATTGACCTACTTCCGACAGGTGGCGCCAACAGATCATTTCCATCTGACCTTTGTGAAGTCACCTCCGGTTCCGGTCATGTGACATAAAGTGACCTTTAACCCTGCGCATGATTTCCGCTATTGTGCGCATTCCCACTATTGTGCACTTCCGATCACGTGACCGGAACCGGGAGTGACCTCACAAAGGTCAGCCAGAAGTGACCTGTTGACGTCACCGGTTGTAAGTAGGTCAATAACGCCCTAACCCCTCCCCCCGCCCTCTCTCTCTCTCTGTCTCTCCCTCCTACCCAGGAGGTGAAGACGAAAATGAATTTAAAAAAAACAAGGTAATTTTAACAGAAAATCTTGAAATTTATGCTAAGAAATAAGACTGCATCACATCTAAGGGCTTTTCCTCGTGCTTGTGCGCCTCTTTGCTTGTCCAGTGGGAGCTTGTTCACTACAATGAAGAATACAACATATTGGCGAGCATACGTTACAACAAGAGTAGTATACAAAGGTGAAATTGATTACTTAGCGCCTCACTGCGCATGCGCAGAAAAAAAAATGGGGAGGATTTGGGGCGGTATTGGGGCGGTGTGCGCAGGTGAATGGGGCGCAGGTATGACGTCACTTCCGGTCTGGGTGAATGGGGCGTGACCTTGGGGGCATGTATTTCTCCGCGGTAATGCGGTCTGGCGGTGATGCGGTCTGCCTCCGCGGACCGAAAGTAGTCCCAAAACCGTGGGTTTTCGTGGAAGTGTTCGGCAATCTGTAGGGACCGCCAGTGGACCGATGGGGTCGAGTGAGGTATCAAAGTGAAGCATTCGTGAAGGGGCATCTAATGGGCTGGGTGAGGGGTTGACATATCGGCCTTCTGCGCATGCGCGGTGGCCGAAGGGTATGAAAATAGCCTTTTTGGAGCTAGGGGGGCCCCTAGTGGACCGATGGGGTCGAGTGAGGTATCAAAGTGAAGCTTATGTGAAGGGGCATCTAATGGGCTGGGTGAGGGGTTGACATATCGGGCTTCTGCGCATGCGCGGTGGCCGAAGGGTATGAAAATAGCCTTTTTGGAACTAGGGGAGCCCCTAGTGGACCGATGGGGTCGAGTGAGGTATCAAAGTGAAGCTTTTGTGAAGGGGCATCTAATGGGCTGGGTGAGGGGTTGACATATCGGCCTTCTGCGCATGCGCGGTGGCCGAAGGGTATGAAAATAGCCTTTTTGGAACTAGGGGAGCCCCTAGTGGACCGATGGGGTCGAGTGAGGGATCAAAGTGAAGCATTCATGAAGGGGCATCTAATGGACTGGGTGTGGGGTTGACATATCGGCCTTCTGCGCATACGCGGTGGCCGAAGGGTATGAAAATAGCCTTTTTGGAACTAGGGGAGCCCCCAGTGGACCGATGGGGTCGAGTGAGGTATCAAAGTGAAGCATTCATGAATGGGCATCTAATGGACTGGGTGTGTGGTTGACATATCGGCCTTCTGCGCATGCGCGGTGGCCCAAGGGTATGGAAATAGACGTTTTGGGAGCTAGGGGAGCCACTAATGGGCCGATGGAGTTCTATGAGGTATCCATGTGAACCCTATGTGAAGGGGCATCCAGTCATGGGTGGGTGCATGTAAAATTTTTCCTGAAAAAAAAAAACGGAAAACGGACTTTATCGAAAAACCTGGGAAAATGCCTATATGGGGTATGAGGGGTATATAGGTCGCCGGGCTTAACGGGGCTTGTCTATCAATAGAGTTATCTCCCCCTAGTTCCAGGGTAGGTGTATGTAAAAATTTTCCTGAAAAAATACGGAATACGGACTTTATCCTAAATTACGGGAAAA
>JAVTVY010008020.1:0-49439 GCA_036873755.1 Hanleya hanleyi
TTGGAACTCTTCTGGGTTTGGAGGTAGTTTTAGTGAAAACCGGAAGTGACGTCACACACTTGCGCAGACCCACCAAACCACGTCCGAAGGTGAACGCCATTGTGGGGGAAAAAAAACCCCCCAGTACATCAACACACAAACAAGTCTAGACATGTACCCAAGGTCACGCCCCATTCACCCCAACCGGAAGTGACGTCACAACCCCCACGTGACCTGCGCAGCAGAATGGATACGACACCCTAGTGTAACCCCCTCACCTAGGCTTCACATGGATGCCTCACTCGATCCCATCGGCCCATGAGAAACCCCGCTCGAGCCCAAAACGTCTATGTTCATACCCTTGGGCCACCGCGCATGCGCAGAATGGTGACAACGCCCAAGCCGCTAGTCCAGTCAGATGCCCCTTCACATAAGCTTCACTTTGATACCTCATATGACCCCATTGGACCATGAGTAACTCCCCTAGCTCTCAAAACGTCTATTTCCATACCCTTGGGCCACCGCGCATGCGCAGAATGGTGACAACGCCCGAGCCGCTAGTCCAGTCAGATGCCCCTTCACATAAGCTTCACTTTGATACCTCATATGACCCCATTGGACCATGAGTAGCTCCCCTACATGCCAACACGGCTATTTCCATACCCTTGGGCCACCGCGCATGCGCAGAATGGTGACAACGCGGTTGCATTTGGTAAACGTGAAACCAAGGCGACTACTTCCCGGAAGCAGTTTATTTTGTACGCTCTAAGAGCGGCAGATATTCAGGGGGAGATTAGACACAATCCGGAAAGGGCTATAGTAAACGAGATGTCCAGGATAGAATTCGACGAACTAATCATCAAATCTGTTACTTGTCCTTTGGAGTTATTGGATAATAAAAACTAACACGTTGTCGTGGTGAGATCCCTTAGTAAATAGGTCTGAAATGGTCATATCCTGCTTGGCCACAGTGTTAAGTTCGTCGATTTTAATCAATTTCCACACAGCAAGATCGAAATAGCAGTCATTTCCCATATCTATGGGTGCACCCTTAACAAATTCTATACCAGATCCCGCTAGATTCATATCACCGAACGTGGACTGTCATTCACCTTAAAAGTACATAATTCTCTGAAGACGAGGTTCTATTTAGTTATCAAGTTCTCATAATAACTTATCTATCCATTTGGTTTCCCACTTCCAGTAGGTCTGACAACTTTCATCGTAAATGGATGATGCAAGCTCACCGCAACATCCGTTCAGCGTAGACCGCATTTTGGTACGTTGTATGTATCACTCTGTGACACCGATAATATCTATTGACAGAAGTACTCTTTCCCAAGCAAAACAAGTGCTGAGAAACCTCAATTCGCAAGAAGTTTTTGCAAATCTCCAGAGTAAATTCGTCATTGTCCCAGTAGACAAAGCTCCAAATAATATAATATTCATATGTAAATGTTACTATTACCAGGTGCTGGTTAAAGAATTGAGTGTAGACATATCATCATCATTTACGTCTACTTAATTCCAAACTTCAGTTACTCTGGAAGATTTATTTAACAATCACAAAACGTTTCTCAGGGAAAGAGGTGTTTGTCTTCCAACCAATCATAACGACATGCCAAAAGTATACTGGACTCCCAAAATGCATAAATCACCATACAAAGCTAGATTCATAGCTGGTTCTAGAAGCTGCACCACCAAGCTTCTTTCAACCCTATTGACAAGGGCCCTTCAGGAGGTAAAAGCATTTTGGGAAAGGTATTGCGCCACTATTTCTAAAAACTCTGGCGTTGAATGTATGTGGATATTAAAAAAACTCAAACTGTCTTACGGAAGAACTTGATGCTAAAGGTCACATACCGTACAGACATTTATCCACATGGGATTTCTCGACTCTCTATACTACAATCCCCCATCAGGACCTTATTGACCGTCTAAGTTCATTAATAGTATCTGTGTTCAAGAAAACTGATCGTAGATATATTAATGTCGGAAGCCATAAAGCATTCTTCAGCTCTACCACATACAAGAGATACCATTCATGGGATGTTTCTTTGTTTATAGAGTTGCTTGAATTTCTCATTAAAAATATCTATGTGAAATTTGGCAACACAATATATCAGCAGCATATAGGTATTCCAATGGGTACTAATTCCGCACCCCTGTTGGCTGACCTGTATCTGTCGACGGCTGAATTATGAATGACGGACTAGACGCTTGTATTGGTTTAGTCTCGGCGGTATTCATGGACTGGCCGTGGAGTGATTTCATGTCTACGTAAAATATCTAATCGGAATAGTGTTTTAGAACATGTCGTAAATATATGAGACACAACTAAAATAGTATAATTGAATTGATTAGATAATCAAGCAGGATATATATATATATTGCTACTCTAGTGTTGTCATAGTAATATATCAAACAGTGAGCAACCGAATACGGACATAGCAAGAATGTCGCATAACAACTGCAAACAAACAGCTGAAATAACGAACACTTCGAAAACACAGTCACAGAAATAAAGGATATGTGACGACAATACGGTAATAACTCCCTTGTGTGAGATGGTAATCAAGCTGATTTTTTTTTTTTTCACTCAAAAACCTGCCAAATCAGATTTTTCTGGAAGTTTACATACTGAAATATCAGCCTCGAAAAAATTGCGTTGCTTCGTTGTATAAAAATGGAGATATGATTGATCAAAGTGTGCTCCTCGGCCTGATTTGGTATTTTCAAGGCATTTATAATGAGGATTTTCTGCTATAGCAAAAATATGACACCTCAAACCAAAATAATTTTGTCACACAATGTATCAGGAAGTTTGTTTATTGAAAAGAACCACGAATGGTCTTGGTTTGAGGTGTCATATTTTTACTGCAAGAGAAAACTCTTCATGAAAATGCCCCAAAATACCAAAATAAGCCGGGGAGCATCTTTTGATCAATCATATTTCCATTTTCATGCAACTGAACAACTAAGTTTTTTCGAAGGTGATATTTCAGTATGAAAACTTCAAGAAAAATCTCATATGGCAGGTTTTGGAGAGGAAAAATAATCAGCTTTATTACCATTACAACACATATAAGGGAAGTGGGAAGAGGTGCCGACATACTGACTGCGTCACATGATTTCACAGAATAGTCCTCCGGTTAATCTATTCTAACGCACATACGAAGAATCTAACGATTTGTGATATGTGTTGTATCTCGGGTACGCTTTTATTGTACCTGTTCATGTGGCAACTTGGATGATATGACCACACGGCCCCTAGCATCGGCATAAGCGGTATTAGATACAAATCTAGAGAGCTATGATGGAAATGCATGCTCTGACAACTCGTATACTGGTAATTGGTCAATCTCAGTAAACTCCGATATAATATCACGGAATACTATATCTGAATTCAGCCCTATATAAATCCCATGCGAATCTGAAACTAGATTTGTTAGCCAATCACGCGGCTAGCTTGCTGAAATCACGCCCACAGTAATTACACACGGTAGCAAGTGGACTGATATATAAACATTATTGGGAAACAGTATTCAAATATGGCATCGTTTCCAGACGGTCTACATGGTAAAAAGTGCAGATCAAAGAGCTGACTCCCGCCGAAAAGTCTGGCTTTGTTGGGGGGAAGACAATATCAAAAGATTTGGCCGCGCGAAGATGTTAATCTCCGTGAAGTAAACGTCAATCAATGTGAGAGAGAAAAGTCAGAAATTGTCGTGATTGGCTTATTATGCGATCTCACAGAATATCGGGGAACATTTCACACGAGATTTTCATAGCGTTACGTCTAGATGGTATTTCCCTGATTTACCATCTTGGTTTACCTAGATTGGTAATTGGTGAGCTGTTTCGCTGTGACAACTCGTACATTGGAGATTGGAGATCACACACAAAGGAGTTTTTCGTATGTTAACGTCACATATCCTTTAAAAGGCTCTCGTAAAATGAACAGCCATCGAACGAACAATGGTGTCAGCTTGAACCAAGGGGCAACAACATCTTAAATAGTTTCAAAAGCGGTTATGTTATTCGAGCACACAAGTGCAACCCGCAATATGAGATTTAGGTTACAGTTGGGCAAAATGGTAAATGTGAGGTTATTATGCCAGATATACCCAGTCGAGAAGGGAAGCGTCCGAAATTGAACTCGTGTGTTTCTCTGGGCTCCGTTCAGTATGGTGTTCTATTTGGGCCAAGTTTGCTTTTAGAAACTCGCCACTCGCCACGCGCCGTGAACCTCTCCGGCGCGCGGCGACTGGCGACTTTCTGCTATCTCTTAACCTGCAAAAACTCGCCAGTCGCCACCCGCCGTAAAACACGGCGAGTTTCCCTGGAAAAACTCGCCGCGCGCCACTCGCCGGATGAACCACGGCGCACGGCGACTGGCGACTTTTGACTGTAGTGAAACTCGCCACTCGCCACGCGCCGTGGACCTCTCCGGCGCGCGGCGACTGGCGACTTTCTGCTATCTCTTAACCTGCAAAAACTCGCCAGTCGCCACCCGCCGTAAAACACGGCGAGTTTCGCTCTATCTCTTAACCTGGAAAAACTCGCCGCGCGCCACTCGCCGGATGAACCACGGCGCGCGGCGACTGGCGACTTTTGACTTCTGGAATTCTCAGGACTTTTTCTCAAGTGCGCATGCCCGGGGAGCATCAATTATCGGAATATTTTGTTCGAAACATGCTGTCATTTAATTTAATTTTAAATCTCTTCCTCGTGCATAAATATACATAATTTCTAATGAATGAACTCTCCAGCTACATCTGATGCTATGTGACTAATTTTGAAGATGTAAGCTATCTGTAATAATTAATATAGTTGCTTTTTGAAACAAGTTCTTTTTAATGCAATACGCATATAGGGCAATCTAATTTTGTCAAATGTGCAGATATTTTTTTATTAAAATACTCGTTATCCGTTTCTGTGCAGAACTTGCATACTCTCGTTATTATCTGCTGGTATATTTTAAATATTTAACACCAAGACAATATTTTCAATCGTTTTTTTCATTCGTTTTATATACGTGCCTATATATATTTATAAAACAGCATATCGTTTTCAATTCAGGATGAATCGCTTTGAAATTGTTCCTTATTTAAGATACAATAAAGCAGTCGACGCGGGAATTTTGTTTTATAAGATAAAAGCAACGTCAACTAATATGCTGTATGAAATATTAAGAAAGCGAATAGAGCGTCATCGTCATACTGATTAAAAATTTCTCTCTTCGTAAGTTTTATGGGAAAAACGAGCGATATATTTGTATAAGATATCCTTTATTGCTGTTTTAATCCATAGAGCGGCTCTTTGTTGGGTTGATATTTACTGTATCACAAACCCTACAAACTATCAAGACCCTATTTTTAAAGATGAAAAGACGTATTTCTTTCAACAGTTTCCACATTTTTTTTACTTCCTCAAATTCTATGAAATCGCGACTGTGATTTATGATATTGCAACTGATGCTCCTCGGGCATGCGCACTTGAGAAAAAGTCCTGAGACTTCCAGAAGTCAAAAGTCGTCACTCGCCGCGCGCCGTGGTTTGTCCGGCGAGTGGCGCGCGGCCAGTTTTTCCAGGTTAAGAGATAGAGCGAAACTCGCCGTGTTTTACGGCGGGTGGCGACTGGCGAGTTTTTGCAGGTTAAGAGATAGCAGAAAGTCGCCAGTCGCCGCGCGCCGGAGATGTCCACGGCGCGTGGCGAGTGGCGAGTTTCACTACAGTCAAAAGTCGCCAGTCGCCGTGCGCCGTGGTTCATCCGGCGAGTGGCGCGCGGCGAGTTTTTCCAGGTTAAAAGATAGAGCGAAACTCGCCGTGTTTTACGGCGGGCGGCGACTGGCGAGTTTTTGCAGGTTAAGAGATAGCAGAAAGTCGCCAGTCGCCGTGCGCCGGAGAGGTCCACGGCGCGTGGCGAGTGGCGAGTTTCTAAAAGTCGCCACGCGACGCAAACTTGGCCCAAATAGAACACCATAGTTCAGGCCCTGCTTTCTAAAGCGGGATCTCTAGTCCTCACAAACTATACCACACGTCCTTTCAATTGTGCTGTTCAATTTATCTACATCCTACAACGAGAAGTTACTGGGTGACATATTACCAGGTTTCCGTACTCTTTTGGACTCTCGCAAATCCAGTTGGGCACACCTAAGCATATAGCTTTCGTTCAGCGCACACTGCAAGATTTCCTCCACGTGTGTCCAAAATTATCAAACACGATGAATATTTGCCTTCAGGACACGAATGGCCAAAGACTTTCATAAAGTTGCCCGCACCCCCACATGGAAGCTCTGCCTACGCCATCGTGCACGAATGAAATTTGGCTAAGCAGATAGCTCCAGTGCGTGCCGGCTCAATAACGCAGTTACGACATAGCTGGCGACCTGACAACTGCTAATGTGTCAGTAGTAGTTGCTACAAACCATGATGGATACTGGCCTGGCATCTTCATTTTATCAAGCCAATTTCTACGTTTCCACTTCGAACTTCCGTTCATATATCTGTCCCCCTCCAATGTTCAATGTAATTTGTGCCGGCACAGCGTGGAGGCCACAAATTGATGTTCGTGCGTATTGGAAATTGGCGCCAGAGGGCGCGCACTCTAAAGGGGCGTGTCAAGGGGCGGTCTCTCTCGCCACGAGGTGGCGTGGTTTTGAGGAGCGGTCATTCTAGGGTCTTTCGTTCGCCAGAGCAGCAGAACAATTTTTCTTTTAAAATAGTTTTTGAAAGAGGAATTCATTTCTTTTTGGGCGCAAAAAAGTTTGCATTCATGTATAATTGCTTTGGATGCCATAACATTGAAGTTGTGTATTTTTGTTCATGCTGCATGTCGAATAAACGACTCCAGCATTGAAGTTGTGTATTTTTGTTCATGCTGCATGTCGAATAAACGACTCCAGCATTGAAGTTGTGTATTTTTGTTCATGCTCATGTCGAATAAACGACTCATTTTGTGTATTTTTGTTCATGCTGCATGTCGAATAAACGATTGAAGTTGTGTATTTTTGTTCATGCTGCATGTCGAATAAACGACTCATCCATTCCATTATGGTCGTTATTATATGGCTCGGGGCCTATGAAAAGGGAGAACGAACAAGAACTTATAAATAGACACGAGACGTCATTGACCTCGAAACCATTTAAATTTCGAAATGTGTCACAGAAGAGCGTTATTGATTGGCTGACCTATATATTGGGCCAACACTACCACCATATTAGGAGCTAATACTTGAGGATGATGTCTCTCTACACAATCGGCGTATAGGTTCTGATTGGTTCGTCTCTCGTTCGTAGGTGAAATTTACACCTCTGATTTTGAACACTGAAGGTGGTCAGATAAATCAAGGCAGATTCGAAGTGGGAACGTAGAAATTGGCCGATAAAATGAGCCTGGAGGCAAATATGAACGTCGAACGTCTCAGAAGAACAAAGGTCCAGCGGGGATGAAGCATTATTCGCAATTTGAGGAAATATCCAACTTGTAATGCAGAGATTACATACATAAGTCAGAAACAAGCAAACGTAACTTCCAGTCAAATCGTGAGATAGGAATACTAGAAGCAAATAAACTACTCCCAAACCACGAGCTACACGATCTTCCCGGACTTACCTCTAAAATTTCGTAAAATATAAAGTTCGTCAAGACACAAAAAAGAAGACAATTTGAGTTTTCGTATTTTATTGAGATGATAATTCAAAGATTTGGTAATTACATTATGGTGCTATTACAGTGTACTGCCGCAATCCAAACACTTCATAGAGTAGGGGATTGTTGGCCAAGAGGTTGAGGTCCGCTATCTTGAAATTCCAAACACTCGACGAGAACGAGCGCATTTTTCAAATTTTTTTTTTGTCAGAATAAGATTGTATCTCTATGATTATACCATTTTAGTTTACTGCGATCAGACTGGGGTGACAGCTTCTGGGTCGTTTGAGTTTCAAACTTTCCCAGTATAGAGAAACTTGTGTAAACCGGCCATGTTTGGGCCAAGATCATAGTTTCGATATTGACAGGGTTCTGTTTATCAAGGTTCAAAATAATTTAAGTATTGGGACCATGAATAATGTCGGGTTTTTTCAAGTTTCACTGTACGTAAAAATGGTGAAATGGCATATTTCCAACATTAAGTTGCCCAAAACTTTAGTATATTCACTCCGTTTTCATTTACCATGATAATATAAAGCATATTTGCAACATTTATTTCAGTTACCACAAGTGGAATATATTTTCTCATATTAAGAAGCATGGGAGAGATGGGACTGAAACAATCCACAGCTTGCCGCCACGAACTCGGCGCCACATTTACATGTATGAGTGAAAAATTGAGCGTTCATAATTCTATTGCGTTAATTTGGTGAATGCCCCATTGATGGACTTTGACCCCATTGCAACTCTCAGTGTAATGGCATATGGAAGGATACAAGCTATCATGAAGTGAATATACTTTGAATACTTTTTTTCTTCTTTCTTCTTTTTTCATTATTCTATTTTTTTTTCTTCTCCTTTTTTCTGAAACTGCTTGTAAGTACAATTTCAATATTGCTATAGTTCATCGGTAACGTTGCGCCAGTTTAGTGTTTCCGTTATTAAACTCTCCCACAGCTATTGTGACTTGAGTGGCTCTATATTTGCTTTATAATTTTTTACTCGGCATATATTTCCCTGTTGGCCTACAATTTATTTGGGTGCCTATATCTGACTGACACGAAACTTAAGATTGTGACAATTAATCTTTGTATACGATCAAATATTTGAAAAATACTCCCCATCCAATTTTCCATATCTACCATAGTGTACATTGTAGCAGGGCGATCATAGTAATTTAGAACTACATTTCAGCACTTGGATTCATTCTTTCTGCTGACAATGCGAATAAGCTTGTTCCTATAATTGTATTACTTATTTCACGTGTTCGTCTGAATAGGTATCATATTTACATTTAGCATGGAATATTTGGTATATTATACTGGTAACAAATGTACTGCATACTCGGTTATCAGAACACCTGCACCACTGGGTGCCTTAGGCACACACAGTAACTATTTCTTTGAAAAAGTGCAAGTGGTCTGATAACCGTGTTTGCAATATGTTTGGTGACCAGTAAGATATACCAAAATATTCCTCATACCATGCTGACTACAAATATGATACCTATTCAAACGAACACTGTGAAATAAAGAATTATAAGAATATAATTCCAGAAACAAAGCTTCTAGGCGTTGTCAGCAGAAGTCAGTAAAGAAATACCCTACAGTGCTTAAATACAGTTCTAAAAACACTAAAATGTACACTCTGTCAGATATGGAAAATTGACTCGGGAGTATTTTTCCAAGACATTTTTCATATATAAATATACGAGAGATCCTGAAGGATCTTGGCGCCCACCATTGCCCGATAATTGTAAGCTAATGACAAGAGGATCTTTTTGTCCATTGTTAGTGAGAACAAACGATTGATTTGTAATTTTGTTTACAGAATTTCGAATCTGAGCGAGAAAGATCAAAAAAGGGACACTGGAAAACACCAAGATATAATCTTTCTAAGTTTAAGGAGTTTCAAGGTTTCTAGAAACTGTACTTCTGTCAGTTGTAATAGTACAAGAGAAAAGAGCAAAGTTAGTCTGAAAGTGAATATCCGGAGGATCATTCGTCTTCGTTTTGTAGTATTTTTTTTTTTTTTGCAAGTATCATCATTGGATACTGGAAGCTTTGGCATGAGCTATGAAACATACTTAAGATTTTATAATTAGAAACGAATGCTAATTCTGTTCTGTTCAGTGGGCTAGTTTGAGATATCGCTTTTAAGATACTATGCTCGAAAATAGTAACATGGTACAATACTTAATACTGAAGGGATCCGCGCAGTAATGTTGAAACTTCGAAAGTGTTGGGATCCTGATTATCTCCCTTGGATCGAAACACCCAGTAATCTAAAGTTGTAACGTTGTGTCACAAGAGTAACGTCCTTTCATGTAGCCGACCCGTCGGCAGACGAAACAGTTCACTGGATTGAGAAAATTGATTTAAAATTTGAAGAAATATATTTTAATTCCGAATTATTTGAACTCCTTGATATGGAAGGTGAAGGTATGGATATTGTTTATAGTCACTAAATAGTGACTATAAACAATATCTAAATAGAATATGTCCCAATGTTTGATCCACCGACTCGTGTGATGCAACATCACAGCTCGGGCATACAGTATTAATTTCAAGAGTAACTTGGATTTTGTAATCGGACCAAAGCATCTTGCACAAGTAGGCCTCATGTGGAATCTGTGTACCAAATTTCAGAAAGAATCCATAAAGTAGTTCCTGAGAATTGACGATAATAATGTTTCAAGGGAAAATTCAAGATGGTCACCTGGCGGCCATATTGGATTTTCGAATCGGACATAAAAAAGGTATCTTGCACAACTGGAAACTTGTGCCAAATTTCCATGCATTATTTCTTGAGAAATCATGATAAAGTTTCATGGAAAAGCCAAGATGAGCGCCTGGTGGCCATATTGGATTTTCGAATCGAACCGAGGCCATATTGGATTTACGAATTGGACCAGAGAATGTATCTTGCACAACTGGACCCCAAGGGGAATCTGTGTACCAAATTTCAGAAAGATCCGCGCAGTAGTTCCTGAGAAATCGTGATAACAATGTTTCAAGGGGAAATCCAAGATGGCCGCCCTGTGGCCATATTGGATTTTCGGATCGGACCAGGAAAGGTATCTGCACATCTAGACCCCAAGGGGAACCTGTGTACCAAATTTCAGAAAGATCCGTGAAGTAGTTCCTGAGAAATCGCGATAACAAGGTTTCATGGGGAAATCCAAGATGGCCGCCCTGTGGCCATATTGGATTTTCGCATCGGACCAGGAAAGGTATCTGCACAACTAGGCCCCAAGGGGAATATGTGTACCAAATTTCAGAAAGATCCGCGCAGTAGTTCCTGAGAAATCATGATAACAAGGTTTTAAGGGGAAATCTAAGATGGCCGCCCTGTGGCCATATTGGATTTTCGAATCGGACCAGAAAAGGTATCTGCACATCTAGACCCCAAGGGGAACCTGTGTACCAAATTTCAGAAAGATCCGTGCAGTAGTTCCTGAGAAATCGCGATAACAAGAATTGTTTACGGACGGACGACGGACGACGGACGACGGACCACGGACGAAAAGCGATTTGAACAGCCCACCATCTGGTGATGGTGGGCTAAAAATGTCTCAACCTTGAAATTTCATGCCAGTCAGACATAGGTACTCACATAAACTGTCGGGTAAACATTTGGTGTAAGACCTCCCATTGTAGGCCAACAAGCAAATGTGTACACCAAGTCACTCGGTTATAATGCTTCGTGGCAGACAAAGCAGGCAAGCTCTAAATATAACAGTGGAGAGCCCCTCAACTAACAATAGAAGTGAGATAGAGAATGGAAACAACAAACTGGTCCAACTTTTTCTGGGAATGCAGTGAACCTTTCTATCAATATAGTTTGTTTTCAGGTAACTTGCCTTGGGAATTTGCTGCACAACTTTGGAATATCCTCCATGTCTGACTAACATGAGATTGTGGCGATAATATTGATGAAAGGGAACAAATTATTTTAAAAATACTTCTCATTTTAATTTTCATATTTAACATAGTGTACATTGTAGCAGGGACATAGTAGTATTTTTAGAACTGTGTTTCAGGAGGGCGTGCGTGTTCATTATTGAGTTTTGCTGACAACGCCCAGATGCTTTGTTTCTGTGATTATATATAGTTATAATTTACACAGTTTGTATAAAGGGATATCAAATTTACATTCAGCATGGCATTTTGGTATTTGTATATTGATCATCAAACATAATTCATATATGGTAATCAGACCACCTGTATCTTTTCATTTTTTTTAAGGGTTATTGGTGACCTTAACAACTTCACGGTTTCTTTTAGAGCATTTTATGTAACACTACACCTTCATCGTATATTTGGAACAGGGAGAAGAGAAACGTTATCAAAATATCATGGTGTTCAATCAAAGCGAGCGTGGTATAGTAACATGAGACCGCCTGCCCTGGTTGAATAAAACACTCCTGTTGATTGGCTGTAATAGAAAGTTGCATTTTTCAAGTATCGTACACAAGTCGACTCATCTGTGCCAGGCTTATCGTTTAGGTAGAAAATCACCGGTTTTATCGAGGATGAGACTGGTGAAGCACGTTGTACAGTTTAATGTTTCAAAAAGATGCATCTAACGCTGATCACTGCCAAAAGTGAGAGGGTAGCTGGGTCTGTTATGAACCATGTCCACTGCCAGAGAAACGGTTAACACATGTTTGTAGGAGACTTTCTCTGCGTCATAGATTTCCACATTTTCCAGATAAAATATAGTTTATTTGATATTATCATTAAGTGATATCAGAAGTAAATGAACTTAAAGTCTGTAACCTTAAATTAGCCAGGAAGCATTGGCCACAGTCTCCCTGTTTATAACATATGATGTGACGTAGATGCGCAGTATAATGAATAGTCAAAACAAAAATTGAGTGATGCATTACGGGCGATGAGCTGATGCTGAAATTCAAATACTCAGCCTATGAAATGTACATAATTAGTCTCACTCATGATCCCTGGCGTGCCGACTGCGCATCTCGCCAATCGTGTGCACAGACTGTGCACGAGTCTAATGGTGCATGCCGTTTGTCGAGTGTCAGAGCCGTCTAATTAATCTAATGTTATATACTTCTAGCTTATTTGCTTCTGGCGATATAAAGATTTATAACTATTTAATCTAATGTTATATACTTCTAGCTTATTTGCTTCTGGCGATATAAAGATTTATAACTATTTAATTCGTTCTTAGAATATTTTCGACATTTGCAGATAATTAACGTTGTGTTAATAAATATGACAGTGCTGTGCACAGAAGAAAGCCCAGTGAGCTGACTGTCACACTTAAACCGCTGCTGGTCTGAACATCACACTTCGCTGGGGTGGAACTATCAGTCGAATCTCTCACGAAATCGGAAGATATTGTAGTCCAGAATTCCTCTCTTTCAACTACAAACGTTCCCCTGTGAAAAAAGAAGAATTTTTGATAGTTATGAATTTATTCTTTAATTCTAAAAGATGTGATCATCTGTAATCTTTTGCGTAGCCATATTCAGTACCACGATACTCTTCTACTATCCTATATTGTATCCAAGTTTGTCCTTACCATCTGCTGAATTATACTGTCCTATCAGCTGATCACAAAGTCTGCTGACCATAAACTATACTGTCCTGTCTGCTGATCATAAACTATACTGTCATGTCTGCTGACCATAAATTATACTGTCCTGTCTGCTGATCATCAACTATACTGTCCTGTCTGCTGATCATAAACTATACTGCCCTGTTTGCTTATCGTAATCTATACTGTCCTCTCTATTGATAATATACCATACTGGCCTGTCTGGTGATCGTAAACTATACGGTCCTGTCTGCTTACCATAAACCATAATGTCCTGTCTGCATATCATAAACTATACTGCCTCGTCTGTGGATCATAAACTACACTGTCCTGTCTTCTGATCACAAACTATACTGTCCTGCCTGTTGATAATAATCTATACTGCCCTGTCTGTTGATCATAAACTATATTGTCCTCTCAGTTGATCGCAAGCTATGCTGTATGCACTACTCTCTGCTGATCATAAACTATACTGCTAAGTTTGTTGATCGTAAGCTGTCCTGTCTGCAGATCATAAACTATATTTTGCTGACTGTTGATGATAAACTATAATGCGCTGTCTGTGGATCATTAACTATACTGTCCTGTCTGCTGATCATAAACTATATTGTCTTGCCTGGTGATCATAATCTATACTACCTTGTCTGCTGATCATAAACTATGCTGCCCTGGCTGCTGATCATAAACTATGTTGTCCCCTCTCCTGATCGTAAACTATACTGTCCTCTTTGCTGATTATGAATTATACTGTTTTGTCTGCTGATCATAAACTATACTGCCATGTTTGCTGATCGTAAACTATGCTGTCGATTCTGTTGATAATATACTGTACTGTCCTGTCTGCAGAATATAAGATTTACTGTCCTCTATCTTGGTCATAAAATATACAGTCTTGTCTGTTGATCATAAACTATACTGCCATGTTTGCTGATCGTAAATTATACTGTCCTGTCTGCATGTCATAAACTATATTGTCGACTTTCCTGTCCTTTCTGCTGATCACAAACTATACAGTCATATCTGCTGATCACAAACTATACTGTTCTGCCTGTTGATAATAAGCTATACTGTCCTGTCTGCTGATCATAAGCTATATTGTCCTCTCTGCTGATCGTAAACTATATTGTTTTGTCTGCTCATCATAAATTTTACTGTTTTTGTCTGCTGATCATAAACTATACTGCTATGTTTGCTGATCGTAAACTATACTATCCTGTCTGCAGATCATAAACAATATTGTCGACTCTGTTGATAATATACTATACTGCCCTCTCTGCTGATCGTAGACTATACTGTCCTGTCTGCAGATCATAAGATTTACTGTCCTCTCTCTTGATCATAATCTATACTCTTTTGTCTGCTGATCATAAACTATACTGCCTTGTCTTCCGATCATAAACGACAGCACTATAAAATGGCAGCATTAAATCTGCTCTGTTAAAAGTAGGTACCCCCGCCCCTCCCCTCCCCTCCCTTCCCTTCCCTTCCCCGTCGTGATATAGCTGAAAAAATGTTGAAAGCGACGTTAAACCTTATTCACTCACTCACTGATCATAAACTACACTGTCCTGTCTGCTGATTTTAAACTATACTGTCCTATCTTGTGATCATAAGCTATACTGTTTTGTCTGCTGATCATAAACTATACTGTCCTGTCTGCTGATCATAAACAATGCCGTCCTGTCTGCAGATCAAAAACTATACTGTCCTCTCTGTTGACCATAAATTATACTGTCAAGTCTGCTGATCATAAACTATACCGCTCGGTCTGTTGGTCATAAACTACGCTGTCCTCTCTGCTGATCGAGTGCCTCTGTTAGATTTTTTTCGATGATGTCTGTTGATCATGTTGGTGTATTTATTGTCTACAGTGCTATTGTCTAACCTGTGACTGTAACCTGTCCATGTTCTTGGTATTTTCTTTGGAGAATTATTATCTACTTATGTCTGCTGAGGGGAGCCAGTCAGTGAGTGAGTGAGTGAGTGAGTGAGTCCATCCGAATTCTTTCGTCGGCAAAATGAGGAGAACCGTTGACATTAGAACCTTGATTTTTTTTGCACTAAGGTGCATTAGGGGACTGTTACCAGCAAGTTCTGAGCGGACCTACTTTTGATGAAAATTTCTGGTGATTTTTGATGAAAATCACTGGTGATTCCGACTTGGGCTGTGCCCATCTTATTATATGCAGGATTTCAACTTGGGGCGGGGGGATTTCCAAGAGTTCAGTGCGCGTCGGAGTCCTAATGCCTACCCTACTTCGTAGGTCCTGTGACGTTAGTCACACTGTCATGTATCATACGGCGTCTGTCAATGTTTTGTTTGTTATCCTCTAATACTTCGCAATGTCTGTTAGTGCAACATCGAGACGAAATAGGGTGGGAGGGGTGAATAACTCCTCATCGTGAGCGTTGTTATCCGGGCTTCGTACGGTATACTCATGAACTGCAGAGACAATTGCATGTTCTAATATTTTAACACAGTCTCACCTGAAGTAAATTGTCCCCACTGCAGTGGCTGGGGCTTTCCACGTCAACGTATTATTGTATTGTTTCGCTGACGATAGATGGGAAACTGCGTTCTGAAAAAAAAAAAAAAATACACCATGAACACAAATATAGATTTCTGTCTTTGTTTTTCATTTTTTTAACAGAATTGTTTTATAAACAGACAGAATACTGGATTCTATGAGGGACATCATCATGTTCGAATAACATATATCACCATATTCGCCTTACAGATCCGTTTCTTGAAAATCCAACTACTTGGATTGGTCGATGGCTGATGGTTGTTTACGTCAGGTATCGCATCGATCGGTTCAGCGGTTTTTCTGGAGAAAGATCTTGAAACTCTTTTTCAACAAGGCCAAACCAATATGGCTGACAAACCGATCGATCAATAGCATGATCAGCCTATTTTCATTGGTCGATGGCGGCCATATTTTATTACGGTACAACTTCAAATGATGAATTCTGAGAGACCTCGACCCACCGATCATGAATGGCAAGTATCGCGTCGATGGGTTCAGCGGTGCCGCCGAAGAGGATCTTTGAAAAATTTGACAATCTACGATGGCCCCTGGGGATTTCCACGATGCAGTCGGTTTTTCTTAGGATATGTGTTACATCGCATTGGTCCCAATCACCATGTGAAGTTTCGGCTTGAGCGGTGCAGTGGTTTCGAAAAAAAGAACAGAAACTGGCGGAAGGAATAAAAATACAAATTTTGAAAGGTCCCAGCCGATGGCTTGAACCCCAAACTAGAGTATTTTTTCTGTACAAAACACGGTGTAGAATCGAAAAAAAGTTTTGGTTTCACAAACGAACAGCTACGGGAGTCTTTCCTATATAAACGCCACATATCCTTTCGAGGGTCTTGCACCGGATCCTTCTCAGAAAGCATACCTTTGTACCAGATCCACAGTTCATGGTTTTGAGGAGCGACTCCCCAGCTTCAAGCATGAACATTCCTTGAGCCTGTTCGTTCGTACTGCCATCACAGTTTGCCACCCTGGCTTGGATAAACACCCCCTCATAATACTGTCCCGATCCCGAAATCATCACTGAAATATAATTCGAAACAACGTAATTTGATAATCGTTTGTACTTATAGATATTATTCTGGTGACAGCTCAACCGCCAAACACGCTATTGCAGTAACGACTGTGAATACGGACACCTAGATAAACCGACGAACCTCTAAATACCGACATTATCCATGGTTCCTAGACTTTTAAAAGTAATTTGAACTTTGATAAACCAGAACTCTGGCAAAACTGACACTATAATTTGGTTCTAAGCATGGTCGGTTTACAAAGGTTTGCAGTATATACATTTTGTTTTCAATTCCACGTATCACATATAATTCCCAAATAAAAGTAAAAAACGACAACGAGTCGTAGGCCTACGGGATTGTTATGTATAGCGGACAGTGGTACAGGATTGTCATCCTATTGCAGTGAACAGTGGTACAGGATTGTTCTTCTATTGCAGTGGAAAGTAGTGGTACGAGATTGTCATCCTATTGCAGTGGACAGGGGTACAGGATTGTTCTTCTATTGCAGCGGACAGTGGTACGGGATTGTCATCCTATTGCAGTGGACAGTGGTACAAGATTGTCCTATTGTAGTGGACAGTGGTATGGGATTGTCCTTCTATTGCAGTGGACAGTGGTACAGGATTGTCCTATTGTAGAGGACAGTGGTATGGGATTGTCATCCTATTGCAGTGGGCAGTGGTACAAGATTGTCCTATTGTAGCGGACAGTGGTACGGGATTGTCATCCTATTGCAGTGGACAGTGATACAGGATTGTTCTTCTATTGCAGCGGACAGTGGTACGGGATTGTCATCGTATTGCAGTGGACAGTGATACAGGAATGTTCTTCTATTGCAGTGGACTGTGGTACGGGATTGTCATCCTATTGCAGTGAACTGTGGTACAGGATTGTCCTATTCTAGCGGACAGTGGTATGGGATTGTCATCCTATTGCAGTGAACAGTGGTACAGGATTGTCATCCTATTGCAGTGAACAGTGGTACAGTATTGTCCTTCTATTGCAGTGGACAGTAGTATGGGATTGTCCTATTGCAGTGGACAGTGGTACGGGATTGATTGTCTTATTGCAGTGGGCAGTGGTACAGGATTGTCATCTTATTGCAGTGAGAAGTGGTACAGGTTTGTCCTTCTATTGCAGTGGACAGTGGTATGGGATTATCCTATTGCAGTGGACAGTTGTATGGGATTGTCCTATTGCAGTGGACAGTGGTACGGGATTGTCTTATTGCAGTGGACAATGGTACGGGATTGTCCTTCTATTGCAGTGGACTGTGGTACAGGATTGTCCTTCTATTGTAGTGGACAGTGGTACAGGATTGTCCTTCTATTGCAGTGGACAGTGGTATGGGATTGTCCTATGGCAGTGGACAGTGGTATGGATTGTCCTATTGCAGTGGACAGTAGTATGGGATTGTCATATTGCAGTGGGCAGTGGTATGGGATTGTCCTATTGCAGTGGACAGTGGTATGGGATTGTCCTATTGCAGTGGACAGTGGTACGGGATTGTCCTATTGCAGTGGACAGTGGTACGGAATTGTTCTATTGTAGTGGACTTTGGTACAGGGTTGTCCTATTGTAGTGGACTGTGGTACAGGATTGTCCTTCTATTGCAGTGGACAGTGGTACAGGTTTGTCCTTCTATTGCAGTGAACAGTGATATGGGATTGTCCTATTGCAGTGGACAGTGGTATGGGATTGTCCTATTACAGTGGACAGTGGTATGGGGTTGTCCTATTGCAGTGGACAGTGGCATGTTATTGTCCTATTGCAGTGGACAGTGATATGGGATTGTCCTATTGTAGTGGACAGTGGTATGGGATTGTCCTATTGCAGTGGGCAGTGGTACAAGATTGTCCTATTGTAGTGGAGAGTGGTACAGGATTGTCCTACTGCACTGGACAGTGGTACGGGATTGTCCTATTGCAGTGGACAGTGGTACGGGATTGTCCTATTGCATTGGACAGTGTTGACTTGTCATCGTTGACAAGGACAAACGGAACCACTGCATATCTCGACTTATCAAAGATTGTACATCTCCATTAGACCTTCTCATATCCGGAAGAAGAATGTACAAGTGTGATAGCTAAGAATAGTATCCCTTCTGACATTCTTTTCCTTAAAGATAAGTGTCTGTCCTCAGCTGCAAGTCTGGAGAAAAGTGTTTTAGCTGGGTTAGAAGATAGGAGCCTTACACTTTTATCCAACGGACATTCTTATCCTCCACATTACTTAAATAAGCTGTAGCTCTTTTTGGAGTCACACGACCGGTCTCGAAAATAGAGCTATACATTCTACAGATATTGGTAGGTTTGGTACGGTCTAATACAGAAAAGCATAGAAGGAACACAGAATTATATCGAACCCCCAGATAATCGACCAATGGGTATGCGGATTTATCTTGCAGTGGACAGTGGTAGGGATTGTCCTTCTATTGCAGTGGACAGTGATACGGGATTGTCCTTCTATTGCAGTGGACAGTGGTACAGGATTGTCCTTCTATTGCAGTGGACAGTGGTACGGGGTTGTCCTTCTATTGCAGTGGACAGTGGTACAGGATTGTCCTTCTATTCCAGTGGACAGTGGTAGGGGATTGTCCTTCTATTGCAGTGGACAGTGGTACGGGATTGTCCTTCTATTGCAGTGGACAGTGGTACAGGATTGTCCTTCTATTGCAGTGGACAGTGGTACGGGATTGTCCTTCTATTGCAGTGGACAGTGGTACGGGATTGTCCTTCTATTGCAGTGGACAGTGGTACGGGATTGTCCTTCTATTGCAATGGACAGTGATACGGGATTGTCCTTCTATTGCAGTGGACAGTGGTACAGGATTGTCCTTCTATTACAGTGGGCAATGGTACGGGATTGTCCTTCTATTGCAGTGGAAAGTGGTACGGGATTGTCCTTCTATTGCAGTGGACAGTGGAACGGGATTGTCCTTCTATTGCAGTGGACAGTGGTACAGGATTGTCCTTCTATTGCAGTGGACAGTGGTACGGGATTGTCCTTCTATTGCAGTGGACAGTGGTACGGGATTGTCCTTCCATTGCAGTGGACAGGGGTACGGGGTACAAATCTAATTATCTCGGACTCAGATAATATCTTGGAAAAATTCCTCGGGTTCCGCGAACTTGTGATCTGACGTTGGCGACGTTTGATACTCTGAGATATCTCTCGTTGGACGACCGTTTCCCGATGGCAGGAACGCCAACAGATTGAGTGAGTGAATATAATTTAACGTCGCTTTCAACACGATTTCAGTCATGTAACGACGTTGGTTTCTATTCCTTTTCACACCCGTAAACCACACGGATATGGTCCTACCCGAGACCCCACGGGTGGGGCCAGGAACAGATTAAATGATAAAATAACGATATTGGAAACACGGAATCTAGACTTAAGATCATCCATATTATAACCTTTACTGTTTTTAGCTACATGTGGTGTTATAACCCTGTATGTATCATGTTTGGTGACCAATATCATATAGCAAAATATCCACCAAAACAAGCTCGAGTAGATTTTTTTCTTAATCAGTACTGACAAGTTCAATATTACGACAGAAGCCAATATAAAACCTGGCTACATCACTGGTTACTCTGTTATTACGGTAATTTAAACTGCAAATTTACGAACTCAGAACGTGGACGAGGATATTGGAAATTTAATAGCTCCCATTTGAAGACAGAGAATACCTTGATCTAGTGAATAAGGATATAAGGCCCTGGTCTAGATGGGTACACAGCTGCGAAAGTAGACAGCACCCGGTCACCCGTCCAAGTATTGACCGGGCTTAACGTTGCTTAACTTCGGTGATCTCACGAGAACCAGTGTGTCCAACGCTTTAGAGTTGAGTGTCGCCTTTACGATAGTTGATTTAGATGTCGATAGCCGATAATCCTGAATAAATGGTGACTTCTATACCTAGCATAAGTCACAATGAAGCACTATGTATGATAAAATTACCTGTGATTTCCTCATTGGCGGCATATGTGGTCTGATTGGCGTCGATTTTAAAGCCAGGGTTTGCGCTGGCGTCCTCGGCGTCATAACCATGCCCCGTCGGGAACATAGAGACACAAGCCTCTTTCGGAGGACCATCTGGGTGTGCACGGACACTCACCAGCAGGAACAGCAATGAAATCAGCACCATCCAATTCTCCATCCTGTAACTTTTATTGTCTGAAAATATATTAATGAAAGACATATCTTCAAAAAATAATGGGGAATGTGCAAAATGCTTACTCTGCATAATAAGTAATCTTTGAAGTATTTAATCTTGCATGAATAATTGGCAGAGCAGATTTCTCAGGTGTAACCATTTTTCTAATTTTTCATCCGATGTGTTTCTTCCTCAATGAACTGGCATTGTCAACGTGTGTCCCTGTTAGCAGTGATGGCAAGAATGAGTTCGTCCATCCTTGGACACGGACTATAGCTATCAAGGCAACTTAAACCTGGAGCTTACTTCTATATAACCTAATCACATACTAAAAAAGAACCACAGGCCCGCAAAACAAGAGTTTTGTGGGGTGTGGACGGTGGTATTACGGTGAAGTGTTAAAATATGGGGTCTCTATATATAACCCCATGCTTTACATAAATCCACATCAAGGTGAGAAACGGACTTTGGATGAATCGAGAAATAAACGGTTTATCGCCAAACAAAATACATCATCATATTCTACAAGTATTCCGTCGTCAAATTAGTAAATTTGTGCAATTTTGTTCCTTTGCCGGGAGATTCAAAATGCAACGTAACTGTCCGTCTATCCCTCAATTCTGATTGGTCAGTCGCGACACGCCTCCAGCAAGAGAGGTCACACACTGATCAGCTGTAGCGATTGACCAATCAGAATTGAGAACGAAGCCCGCCATAATCGGGCTGTTCCTAGATGGATGGACAGTCTGGTTGGATTTTGAATCGCCCGACAAAGGTAAAAAATTGCACAAATTTATTAATTTGACGACGGAAATATATAAACTGATACTTGTAGAATATGCTGATGTATTTTGTTTGGCGATAAACCGTTTATTTCTCGATTCACCCAAAGTCCGTTTCTCACCTTGATGTGGATTTATATAAAGCATGGGGTTATATATAGAGACCCCATATTTCAACACTTCATGGTAATACCACCGTCCACACCCCCCAAAACTCTTGTTTTGTGGGCCTGTGATAAGAACACAGGGCGTGGGGAGTTTTGATCAGCATAAAATGATTTCATGCAATTCGATTGGTTTAAAATCGTAAGTTGTCAGTCAGTTACATGAAATAGCGTCACTGGTTACGTTACTTTCCACATTTCGGTTGTTACCGTCATATACGCAGCAACATTCCACAGAACGGAAGGGAAGACAGAAAGGCCCACAGGACGGAAGGGAAGACAGAAAGGCCGACAGGATGGAAGGGGAGACAGAAAGGCCCACAGAACGGAAGGGAAGACAGAAAGGCCCACAGAACGGAAGGGAAGACAGAAAGGCCCACAGGACGGAAGGGAAGACAGAAAGGCCCGCAGAACGGAAGGGAAGACAGAAAGGCCCACAGAACGGAAGGGAAGACAGAAAGGCCCACAGAACGGAAGGGAAGACAGAAAGGCCCACAGAACGGAAGGGAAGACAGAAAGGCCCACAGGACGGAAGGGAAGACAGAAAGGCCCGCAGAACGGAAGGGAAGACAGAAAGGCCCACAGAACGGAAGGGAAGACAGAAAGGCCCACAGAACGGAAGGGAAGACAGAAAGGCCCGCAGAACGGAAGGGAAGACAGAAAGGCCCACAGGACGGAAGAGAGTCTAGCCATGGCGAGCGTCAAAGAGAGCATGATGGATAACAATGTTCGTTTTTCCCTGGTAATGGACATTTTGGACTTCACACTTGTCGTCGTTGACAAGGACAAACGGAACCACTGCGTATCTCGACTTACCAAAGATTGTACATCTCCATTAGACCTTCTCATATCCGGAAGAAGAATGTACAAGTGTGATAGCTAAGAATAGTATCCCTTCTGACATTTTTTTCCTTAAAGATAAGTGTCTGTCCTCAGTTGCAAGTCTGGAGAAAAGTGTTTTAGCTGGGTTAGAAGACAAGCCTTACACCTTTATCCAACGGACATTCTTATCCTCCACATTATTTAAATAAGCTGTAGCTCTTTTTGGAGTCACATGACCGGTCTCGAAAATAGAGCTATACAGAATTATAGGAACACAGAATTATATCGAACCCCCAGATAATCGACCAATGGGTATGCGGATTTATCTTGCAGTGGACAGTGGTACGGGGTTGTCCGTCTATTACAATGGACAGTGATACGGGATTGTCCTTCTATTGCAGTGGACAGTGGTACGGGATTGTCCTTCTATTGCAGTGGACAGTGGCACGGGATTGTCCTTCTATTGCAGTGGACAGTGGTACGGGATTGTCCTTCTATTGCAGTGGACAGTGGTACGGGATTGTCCTTCTATTGCAGTGGGCAGTGGTACGGGATTGTCCTTCTATTGCAATGGACAGTGGTACAGGATTCTTCTTCTATTGCAGTGGACAGTGGTACGGGATTGTCCTTCTATTGCAGTGGACAGTGGTAAGGGATTGTCCTTCTATTGCAGTGGACAGTGGTACGGGATTGTCCTTCTATTGCAATGGACAGTGGTACGGGATTGTCCTTCTATTGCAGTGGACAGTGGTACGGGATTGTCCTTCTATTATGGTGGGTAGTGGTACGGGATTGTCCTTCTATTGCAGTGGACAGTGGTACGGGATTGTCCTATTGCAGTGGACAGTGGAACGGGATTGTCCTATTGCAGTGGACAGTGGTACAGGATTGTCCTTCTATTGCAGTGGACAGTGGTACGGGATTGTCCTTCTATTGCAGTGGACAGTGGTACAGGATTGTCCTATTGCAGTGGACAGTGGCACGGAACTGTCCTTCTATTGCAGTGGACAGTGGTACGGGATTGTCCTTCTATTGCAATGGACAGTGATACGGGATTGTCCTTCCATTGCAGTGGACAGTGGTACGGGATTGTCCTTCTATTGCAGCGGACAGTGGTATGGGATTGTCCTTCTATTGCAGTGGACAGTGGTACGGGATTGTCCTTCTATTGCAGTGGACAGTGGTACGGGATTGCCCTTCTATTGCAGTGGACAGTGGTACGGGATTATCCTTCTATTGCAATGGACAGTGGTACGGGATTGCCCTTCTATTGCAGTGGACAGTGGTACGGGATTGTCCTTCTATTGCAGTGGACAGTGGTACAGGATTGTCCTTCTATTGCAGTGCACAGTGGTACGGGATTGTCCTATTGCAGTGGACAGTGGTACGGGATTGTCCTTCTATTGCAGTGCACAGTGGTACGGGATTGTCCTTCTATTGCAATGGACAGTGATACGGGATTGTCCTTCTATTGCAGTGGACAGTGGTACGGGATTGTCCTTCTATTGCAGTGGACAGTGGTACGGGATTGTCCTTCTATTGCAGTGGACAGTGGTACGGGATTGTCCTTCTATTGCAGTGGACAGTGGTACGGGATTGTCCTTCTATTGCAGTGGCCAGTTGTACGGGATTGTCCTTCTATTGCAGTGGACAGTGGTACGGGATTGTCCTTCTATTGCAGTGGACAGTGGAACGGGATTGTCCTATTGCAGTGGACAGTGGTACAGGATTGTCCTTCTATTGCAGTGGACAGTGGTACGGGATTGTCCTTCTATTGCAGTGGACAGTGGTACGGGATTGTCCTTCTATTGCAGTGGACAGTGGTACGGGATTGTCCTTCTATTGCAGTGGACAGTGGTACAGGATTGTCCTTCTATTGCAGTGGACAGTGGTACGGGATTGTCCTTCTATTGCAGTGGACAGTGGTACGGGATTGTCCTTCTATTGCAGTGGACAGTGGTACGGGATTGTCCTTCTATTGCAGTGGACAGTGGTACAGGATTGTCCTTCTATTGTAGTGGACAGTGGTACGGGATTGTCCTTCTATTGCAGTGGACAGTGGTACGGGATTGTCCTTCTATCGTAGTGGACAGTGGTACGGGATTGTCCTTCTATTGCGATGGACAGTGGTACAGGATTGTCCTTCTATTGCAGTGGATAGTGGTACGGGATTGTCCTTCTATTACAGTGGGCAGTGGTACGGGATTGTCCTTCTATTGCAGTGGACAGTGGCACGGGATTGTCCTTCTATTGCAGTGGACAGTGGGACGGGATTGTCCTATTGCAGTGGACAGTGGTACAGGATTGTCCTTCTATTGTAGTGGACAGTGGTACGGGATTGTCCTATTGCAGTGGATAGTGGTACGGGATTGTCCTTCTATTGCAATGGACAGTGGTACGGGATTGTCATTCTATTGCAGTGGACAGTGGTACGGGATTGTCCTTCTATTACAGTGGGCAGTGGTACGGGATTGTCCTTCTATTGCAATGGACAGTGGTACAGGATTGTTCTTCTATTGCAGTGGACAGTGGCACGGGATTGTCCTTCTATTGCAGTGGATAGTGGTACGGGATTGTCCTTCTATTATAGTGGGTAGTGGTACGGGATTGTCCTTCTATTGCAGTGGACAGTGGTACGGGATTGTCCTATTGCAGTGGACAGTGGAACGGGATTGTCCTATTGCAGTGGACAGTGGTACAGGATTGTCCTTCTATTGCAGTGGACAGTGGTACGGGATTGCCCTTCTATTGCAGTGGGCAGTGGTACGGGATTGTCCTTCTATAGCAGTGGACAGTGGTACGGGATTGTCCTTCTATTGCAGTGGGCAGTGGTACAGGATTGTCCTATTGCAGTAGACAGTGGTACGGGATTGTCCTTCTATTGCAGTGGACAGTGGTACGGGATTGTCCTTCTATTGCAATGGACAGTGATACGTGTTTGTCCTTCTATTGCAGTGGACAGTGGTACGGGATTGTCCTTCTATTGCAGTGGACAGTGGTATGGGATTGTCCTTCTATTGCAGTGGACAGTGCTACGGGATTGTCCTTCTATTGCAGTGGACAGGGGCACGGGATTGTCCTTCTATTGCAATGGACAGTGGTACGGGATTGCCCTTCTATTGCAGTGGACAGTGGTACGGGATTGTCCTTCTATTGCAGTGGACAGTGGTACAGGATTGTCCTTCTATTGCAGTGCACAGTGGTACGGGATTGTCCTATTGCAGTGGACAGTGGTACGGGATTGTCCTTCTATTGCAGTGGACAGTGCTACGGGATTGTCCTTCTATTGCAGTGGACAGTGGCACGGGATTGTCCTTCTATTGCAATGGACAGTGGTACGGGATTGCCCTTCTATTGCAGTGGACAGTGGTACGGGATTGTCCTTCTATTGCAGTGGACAGTGGTACAGGATTGTCCTTCTATTGCAGTGCACAGTGGTACGGGATTGTCCTATTGCAGTGGACAGTGGTACGGGATTGTCCTTCTATTGCAGTGGACAGCAGGGCTCGAATTGGCGGCCTGCAAATTGCAAATTTGAGGTGTTGCAGGCCATGTGAAAATTCGCCTGCAAAAAAAAAAAAAAAAAAAAAAATTGCAGGTCATAATTTCTGTGGCAGAAATTGTTATTATCTTCTGTTCAGTGGATATTCTGGAGATCATTTTCGTCGACGGCATGTCCAAAAGGTAGAAATCTTTTCATCTTTTTCAACACAAAATACATCGTCGTGGTCGAGTTCAGATCGATGGCAAAAGTAAATATGTTCAGGGGAGTCTGCTCGCACATTACTTGGAAATAGAGAACTGTTGTCTCCCTTTACTGTCCTTACGCATGCGTGCGCCGCTGTTCTAGGAATCCTATTTCCGTTCGTTTGTTGCCGAGAGACTGGCCAAATAGACAGATTAATTTGCCGGGCTGCCAAATAATGAAATAAATTGTGTGATGGCAAAAGTATCAACTGTACGATCGTGGGGGTTTAACGACTGGCTCAAACCAGACATGGCTTACTCCAACTATAACGTATTATTTCATTAATTATTTCACGTGAGTTCGGTGTTTATTATTAAAAAAGACACTTATTTATGTGAAGATCGCCTACAAATGTAAAACAGAGCGTCATTTATTCAGAAAAGTTTGTTGAAACGCGTAAAAACGCACCTTGTTGACAAGCTCCTCCAACGAAAATCCGGAAGGCAATCTCAACGTTAAAGATGTCAAATTGAAGGGCAACAACTCTGCTTTCACTCTTCACAGCCTTTCTCGCGTCAGGTGGTAAAAATGCGTCGATTTTATTGGGTAAAATGGTCATGTGTTTCGAATCCTTTCCATTCAACCTCAATAAACCCGCGAAAATGATGATCACCTGACGTAATGCGACTTGCTGATTGGTCAAACTGTGACAACTGCTCATTACCATAAAATATTTCACGAGTTACGCATGCGCCCTGGCCGATCTCGACGGAGTCTGAATGGCGCTGGGTTTCCGCACCGCTGCGGGAAGCCACACTTCGCGTAAACGAAAGGATTTTTACCGATTTACTTGGAATATTCAATAAATATTCAATGATCGTTATGCTACGAGTAACCAGGAATACATACTGTGACATCTATAAGAATTTAGACGAGTTATTAAGTGAAGATGAAGCAAAACAGACCGTCCATCGGTAGTACTCTGAACGTGATAGAATTCTAACGACGTGAGTTTTACGGTACACAATTTTTCCGAATTACGATTCCTAAATATTTCTAAAGCTGTAAAATGACAAATATGTTCTGAATGTATGTTCAGGGTTTTAAAATGATGTATCGTGCATCAAATACTATCCATTATTTCAATTTATTTATCAATTCCCGTGACCAGACAGTCGCCGTTTTTTGAGCCCCATTTTGAACAGTTCAACTCTGCTTGACAGCATGGCACTCACACGTCGACCAGCGTATAAGTGGCCGACAGGAGGACTATGGTTAAGTGTAAAGTCCGTTATTGAGCTGTGGTCCATCAAAGAATTTCGAAAATCTTATTAAAAAAATGCAGGTCAAATTTTGCAATTGCAGGTCATCTTGGATTTGACCTGCAAATTTTTTGGAAGGGGTTTTTTTTTGCAGGTCATCTCTCATGTTCTAAAGCGAGCCCTGGACAGTGGTACGGGATTGTCCTTCTATTGCAATGGACAGTGATACGGGATTGTCCTTCTATTGCAGTGGACAGTGGTACGGGATTGTCCTTCTATTGCAGTGGACAGTGGTACGGGATTGTCCTTCTATTGCTGTGGACAGTGGTACGGGATTGTCCTTCTATTGCAGTGGACAGTAGTACGGAATTGTCCTTCTATTGCAGTGGGCAGTGGTACGGGATTGTCCTTCTATTGCAGTGGACAGTGGTACGGGATTGTCCTTCTATTGCAGTGGACAGTGGGACGGGATTGTCCTATTGCAGTGGACAGTGGTATAGGATTGTCCTTCTATTGTAGTGGACAGTGATACGGGATTGTCCTATTGCAGTGGACAGTGGTACGGGATTGTCCTTCTATTGCAATGGACAGTGGTACGGGATTGTCCTTCTATTGCAGTGGACAGTGGTACGGGATTGTCCTTCTATTACAGTGGGCTGGTACGGGATTGTCCTTCTATTGCAGTGGACAGTGGTACGGGATTGTCCTTCTATTGCAGTGGACAGTGGGACGGGATTGTCCTATTGCAGTGGACAGTGGTACAGGATTGTCCTTCTATTGTAGTGGACAGTGATACGGGGTTGTCCTATTGCAGTGGACAGTGGTACGGGATTGTCCTTCTATTGCAATGGACAGTGGTACGGGATTGTCCTTCTATTGCAGTGGACAGTGGGACGGGATTGTCCTATTGCAGTGGACAGTGGTACAGGATTGTCCTTCTATTGTAGTGGACAGTGATACGGGATTGTCCTATTGCAGTGGACAGTGGTACGGGATTGTCCTTCTATTGCAATGGACAGTGGTACGGGATTGTCCTTCTATTGCAGTGGACAGTGGTACTGGATTGTCCTTCTATTACAGTGGGCAGTGGTACGGGATTGTCCTTCTACTGCAGTGGACAGTGGTACGGGATTGTCCTTCTATTGCAGTGGACAGTGGTACAGGATTGTCCTTCTATTGCAGTGGACAGTGGTACATTTAGCTACATGTGGTGTTATAACCCTGTATGTATCATGTTTGGTGACCAATATCACATAGCAAAATATCCACCAAAACAAGCTCGAGTAGATTTTTTTCTTAATCAGTACTGACAAGTTCAATATTACGACAGAAGCCAATATAAAACCTGGCTACATCACTGGTTACTCTGTTATTACGGTAATTTAAACTGCAAATTTACGAACTCAGAACGTGGACGAGGATATTGGAAATTTAATAGCTCCCATTTGAAGACTTAGAATATCTTGATCTGGTGAATAAGGTTATAAGGCCCTGGTCTAGATGGGTACACAGCTGCGAAAGTAGATATTTCACTGACGAAATATACGAAGGCAGACCGGAGCCAGCTCGTGTAAACACAAGAATTGTGTCTACTGAGAGAAAAATATGGATCGCATCAGGCTATTTATACGAATGGTTCTAAAGATGGTGACAGAGTAGCGTGATCTAAAACTAAAACATTTCGACTACCAGATAAAAGCTCGTTATTCACTGTCGAAGCCAAAGCTCTATCGTCAGCTTTAGAAGGTATTGGTCCACTAAACGGGGAAAATATGTCATATTCTCCAATTCACTGGCATGCCTTCAAGCGATTAAAAGTGGACCTTCAACTCATCCTACCATCTTGAATATTCTACAATTATATAACCGTAGATTTGATCAATAGATTGATATTGTGTTTTGTTGGTCGCCTAGTCAGGTTGGTGCTGAGATCGATCAGTGCTGGTATAAAAAAACGGAGAACTATCTTTTACTCAGTAACAAGTTATAACTTGTCTCTCATTCTCGCTCCTACTGAGGGACGCACCTCTACTATGCCTCTGACCGAAATACCGCAACGAGTGGGTATTTTCGAGCAACACTCGTGAGTATACGCCATGCATCTGGAACCACGTGACCTACTGACACGACCAATCAAAGGCCATTATTTTACTATGGCTAGCAACTTACGATGCAATTATAGGATAACGCACAGGCAGAGAGGAAGCTAAAGAATTCAATATTTAGCCACATGCCACAAACAGCAACTGTGAATGGACAATTAGGAACGACTGCCAATACCCGCCCAGGTGTCCTTTTATGCGACAGCGTCAGGGACAGAGACCTGACGTAGGGCATCGCTGTCACCTCGGCAACAATGCTTGTCTCCGGAAGCGACAATGATTGTCTCCGGAAGCGACAATGTTTGTCTCCGGAGGCGACAATGCTTGTCTCCGGAAGCCGAATAAACGTGGTAACTTCATTAAAACCTCAAGACCAATTACTGCAAGTCAGCCTCTACATACCCAACGGATTGAAGTCAGTACTAGATAAGTTGATAGCCGAGGACCAAAAGTGTATTTTATAACATGTCAGGCTTGAAAATAATGTAGAAAAGACAAGGCAGTCTGGATCGAATCGCGGATGGGTTCAGACACCAAACTATGTGAAAATATTAGGTTGTGTTGGGAAAATAATTACATTTTACTACGAAATAAATTCTCCACAGAAGATTTACAAGGTATTTGGAAAATAAATTATCTGGGAAAACTCGATGATGTCAAAGAGAACTTAGAAAATGAGAGATGAGAAATTGACTTTCTGAAAACAAGTACAGTTGTTTGAGAAAGCTTATATACCTATGTCTTGCCATGCCGAATCCTCCGAACGATATTGTCAAAGAGATTAATATAATTATTTTTTTTTCTAAGTTTTTATGGGATGACGGCAACAATAAGAAAACGATTGCGATTGTGTGTATGGGATTATGAGTGCGCATGCGTGCGGAAGTGGAACGCGTTTGCCGATGACCAGGTTTCACCCACCGAGAATCCGGGACCGAGGCAAGCGCCACAGCCTATTGTGGGTTGGGTATATGGGTGCGCATGCACAACCGAAAGTGGGATGCTTTACTGAGAGGTGGGATATTGGGGCTTTACCCAACGAGACTCCCGCACCCAGGCTTGCGCCACAGGGAATTTTAAGTAGGGGGACTACGGGTGCGCATACGCCCAACGAAACTCCTGGGCACAGGCAGACGCCACAGCGTATTATGGATAACGTGTCACCGGATGTGGGACGCTCTACCCAAAACGAGAGGGATGAGAAACATTGCATTCTATATATACTCTCTCGTTTGGGCCGTTTCTTCTACATAATGGTCACATAGTTCTTCATTTCAATCAAATTACTTGATAGGACTATTGCATCATCGCTTAAATATTTGTATCTAATACCGCTCAAGCCTGTACTAGGAGCCGCGTGGTGATATCATTCAAGATGTTCACATGAACAGCTAAAACGTGGCTAGGATAAAAATAATCACAAGGATCAGATATTTTTAGAAATATGCGGTGAGCATATTTGGATGGGGGCCTAGTTAGGTTGCTTTACATCGGGGTTTCACCCACCCATCATGCGCCACAGGTACCGCATCATACCGTAGTGTCTGGCAAACGTTAGTTCGCACCCAGGGCAACGATAAGCCAAGTTGGCGGTTGGTCGTCCACTGTGGTCATCTTCCTGATAGGATTAATGTTATGGACATGGACATGGACGCCGAGTAACGTCCGCCGACTTCTGCTATCCTAACGCTTCAACGCCCTGAGAGAGGGAGTGAGAGACAGCGAAAGTGGGGTTAGAATCTCTGATTGGTCAAAATGATCATGTGATATCCCATGGAATTGAAACAACTTCATCGTACCGCTGAAACATTCGTCGCAACACCTCAATGCCCATCGCAACGCCTTTTGCTGGCTTGATGTTTCAACGCTCTACCGTAACACGACAACCCGGAAGTGACGTCATCGTCCAAAATGCTTGATGGTGACGAAACTCATGGAAACTCGTGTGGGGTAGCAGGCTATAAAAGTTTCTGTATGTGAGAGTTTTCATCATTTATTGATGCAAACGGTCCAGTCAATTAAAACGACACCAACGTTTTATGTGAGGCAAACTCCTACTAAAGAGGAGCCCATTGAGGTCAACCGTAACGACTGGGGAACGATAAGCCCAGTGACAGTCCTCTCACAACGAGCGTTGATGATCCTCTGTATCCGATATTCTTTAATTCAACAGACGGACCCCGACGATACGGTCCTGGGCCAGTTGCTCGACAAGGTTTTCGTGAAGATTTAGTGGATGTTCCCAAAGACCTCCTACCGGCGACAATCCAGTGAGTGATATGTACTGCCACAACTGGTGGCGCGATCGTCCTGTGAGAGACGTCTACAACGTTCGCCTCATCGACCTCGCCTGTCTCTCCAGTTACGTGAAATCCATCTTCGATGGTCAGACCTGAGCTTTTCGACTGAATGTCGCTTTCAGCTACAAACTAGGGCGCAGAAACTGCGGTATTCTTACCCGAGTGCCAATATGCTCGCGTATGCCCAACCCTTCGCCATTGCGAACACGGCGTCCCTGGCCCTGGACCAACTGGACATCTCAGACCCTTTGGAACGAGAGAAAATCAAATGGACGCTGGAGATGATGACCAGTGTGAATTTTTCGCCTACGACATACAGTGACTGGATTCCACGATATGCTGTATATAGTCTTCATGCTGATTCTTTGTAAACCCTTGTACCTAAAGAGGTTGATATACAAAAATTTTTAAAAAAACTTGGTGTTTGACATCCCTTTTTTATTCTGTGAACATCAGCGTTAAACAACAACATCAGAATAACAACTTTAGAACAACACTGTAAAGCCCGTAGACTATGGGACTCAGGGAGCACCGCCAGCGCACATGTGTGTGATGGCGTCACTTCCGCCGATAACATCGCTCACTCACCCGTACCTCACTCACTCAGCCACGTCTCACTCAATCGTATCTCCACTCGTTTTAATACGCAACACACACTCACTCACGCGTACCTCACTCATTCGTACGTCTCTCACCCACTCACTCACTCACTCACTCGCTCAATCGTATCACTGGCTCACTTACTCACGCATCACTGGCACAATCCTAGGTTCCAGAGTCTCGCCCGGTTGCGCTTGCGCACTCATAATCCTCTACCCAAACATACCCTCTCGCCTTCTTGTTCTCAGTAGAGCGTTCCACTTCCAGTTGCGCATGGACAGTCCACTCATCAGAGCTCGACCGTGACAAGCCCAGATTCATTGATGACATATACCTGTAGACGACCATTACAGACTATCTATCATATCAGCTCGACTTGAATGGGTGCTGAGATTTCCCACTTGCATCTTTGCAAGAGATAGTGTCGGAGACCATTTGTAATTGCTATCACAAGCTCAGATTTCTTCCCGGCATGTTCAGACGTTTTTACCGGCTACCCATGCCGGAAGTCACATGATATAACCGGAAGTAAGGTGACAGAAGCTGGGCAACCAGAAAGGCTAGAAAAGGATCTGTGCGCATGTGCAACCGGAAGCGAGCAGCCGGAAGCGCGCAGCCGGAAACGCGCAACCGGAAGTGCGCGGCCGGAAGTGCGCAACCGGAAGTGCGTACCCTCAACCCTCTGCGCATACGTACGGTTCCTTTTCTAGGCTTCAGATGTCTCCCATCCAGCGACTGATCTTTTAACCCGCGCCATGTTGAATTAAGATGAGTTTTCCCATTGGCTCACTATGCATAGGCGACATCCCCATACACAAGACAAGTTCTACGTACAAACTTCCACTTCCACTTCAAGTTCCACTTGTGTATGAACGTAGAAGTTGTTTTTGTAGGAAGTCGGAATTTCCCTAAACCACGTGACTGTCTCAGCTGACGAAAAGCTGCGGGCTAACACGGCAAATGTTGTTGTTGTTGTTGTATCACCCAATCATTGACCCTCTGTCAGGCGGTTCCAATACTACAGATTATTATTTCAACGGTCTATTCAAAGTAACAGCCATTGAACGGACGATGTGGGAGAAAGGTTTGCCGTTTTACGAGACAGGCCGACTTCATACGGCGAGTAGGGTGGAGGACGATCTATTTGATGCTAGGGAGGGAATGAGATAGGGGCGTCTCTTTAAGTCAAAACAAACATGAATATTGACCACAGATTTCAAAACAATCACGGGCGATAAGATAAAATATGCTACATTATATGCAAGGCACGTTATTTCAAACGGTTAGACTACGACGCTCGGGATCATGGCCAATCAGTGTAAAAAAAAGGCACAAAAGAGCTGACGTCATCACAGATTCCGCATTTAAGCGTTCGGTGTTCCGGGTGTACTGAACAATACATCTGACAGGTTTTTGTTACTTATGCCTTCACAGAAAGTAATGTCCAGTTTATTTAATAATCTCTTATTTCTATTCAATTCTGACATTGTCAGGCATGTGCACTGAATTTTGCGGACTTACACCAGCCGAAGCACGCTGGCGTAGTAATCGTCCATCTGCACATGGATGAAGCGGTGCCGCGCGGTTGCTTCAGCGCAAGGGAACTACTAGTAATATGAATGCCGCTCTCAATATCCCCAAATATTCGGAGAGATCATGGGGTCAGATACGAACGTGAATCGAAACACCTAATAATAACACGACTGGTCTTTGTTATGGCAGACTATTTCTCTTGTGTTGTGCGGTTGTCAGACGAACCATCACTGGGGATGATGCGTGAATCACGGAAATGAAATAAGGAAATTAATTAAATATAAAGTTCGACGCAGAACAGCAATTGTGCATTCATCATTCTTGCCAGCCTGTTTACACATGAACGTCTCCAATTTGTATGTAGATCAAGGCATACATTTGTAATATCTGGAGTGGAGTTTGTCCACATGCTTTATATGTATGTATGTCCCAAACACCAGAAGATCGATAATGAACTTCTGCTAACACCGAACGTATGGCTTATAGCTTTGGACACCCCGGTTCTCGTTAGTTCACCGAAGTTAAGCAACGTTAAACTCGGTCAATACTTGGATAGATGTCACTCACTCACTCATTCGCTCAACCACAGATTGTGGTGTAATGGTTAGCATGGTTGGCGGTGGTTCGCATCCCTCCCATATCATAGGAGAATACTTTTTTAACAGTACTCAAACGTTTACACGAACAACAGCTGATCCTGTTTTTCTCATTGATCAAATGGCAGATTAACCCACAGAAGTCCGCGGACAAATTGCAAGAAAATGAACAAGTAGACCAAATATTTGGCCAAATAGACCATGAATCCTATTAACCTGATCATAACAAGTTACTAATCCGTTATAACCAGTATCTGATCGTAATCGCGCTTGAGTTACTCGTTATAGCGGGCTTCAAATTTCTTTTCCCACGACACTAACGTGGCTTCGTATTAACTGGCGTGATAAACATGGGAAAGGATATGTGATGTTTACATTACGAAAAACTCATTTGTCTGTGACGGTAATAAAGCTGATTTTTTTTTTTTTTTTTCGATCCGAAAATTGCCAAACAATCTTTTTCTTCAAGTGCCGTATATACAGTGCCGTAATTTGTTCGAGGCTGATATTTCAGTCTCCAAAAAATTGCGCTCATCAGTTGCATAAAAATGAAATTATGATTGATCAACATGTGCTTTCGAGTCTATTTTGGTATTTTTGAGGCTTTTATAGGGAGGATTTCCAACTGAAAAAATATATATATATGACACCTCAAACCAAAACCATTCTTGTTTTTTTTTTTCGAAGAATCAAACGTCCCAATAGATTGTGTGAAGATATAATTTTAGTTCGAGGTGTCATATTTTTAAACAAGAGAAACTCCCTGATATTTTATATGTAAACTGGGGGGAAAATACGATTTTGCAGGTTTTGGATCAAAAAGAAAAACGGCTCCATTACCGTCACACACAAAGGAGTTTTTCGTATGTAAACGTCACATATCCTTCAGACCGACTCGTAAGTTCTTTTCCGTAGGAGAAACTATTATTCCAAGTTAAAATACAGCAAATTTCCTAGCGAACTCCCTTTCCTATACTCCACACCGCGTCATAAATGTCATTACAGCACGATCATAGCGCATTTACGAAGAGTTTAGGGTCAACCCATACCTTCCCATACAATCCATTCGTTTTTTAACGAATATTTTAAAATTCAGAAAATTGAATTGAATTTGTTGGTAAAAATATGCTTATGATGCCGAATCAAATCGGGATGGCTAGAATTGCATAATATGCTGCACTTATCCTGGAATTAAATTTTTAACTAAAAGTAATCAGTAATTATGCGCGAATTCTGTCGAAAATATTATTATATTTATTCAATTTTTATATATTTAGTTCCCGCACAAACTGACCAAAAATTTCAAGAAGTTCATCAACAAAAGTTGAGTTATTCACAAAATCATGTTTCCGCCGAACTGTGGGATATTTAATTAACGAAATTTCTAAATATACTATTCTGAAATGGAATTTTACGATTCGACGCATTTATTCATGTCGCAGACTAATTATTGGTACCGGTAGCAAGTATTCAAAGGAAATACAAAGGAAAAGTAGTAAATCTAGTGAAGCCATCATGTGATGGTAAATGGGGAAGGGGGTGGGTAGTGAAGCAACAAGGTGGTGGTAAATAGAAAATAGTGAAGCCAGCAGGTGTGAAGGTAAATAGGAGGTAGTGAAGCCACCAGGGTGGTGGTGAATTGTTAAGTAGGGAAGCCACCAGTTGATAGTAAATGAAAGATGGTGAACCCGCCAGGTGGTGGTAAATGGGTGGTAGTGAAACCATCATGGGGTGGTACATGAGTGGTAGTGAAGCCATCAGATGATGATAAATGGGAGGTGGTCAAGCAAACAGATGATGGTAAACGGGAGGTAGTGAAGCCATCATATGGTGGTGAATGGAAGTAGTGAAGAAACCAGATGAAGGTAAATGGGAGGTGGTGGTAAATGGAAGGTAGTGAAGTTACCAGGTGGTGGTAAATGCCTGGTAGTGAAGCCATCATATGGTGGTAAATGGGAGGTAGTGAAGCCACTAGGTGTGATGGTAAATGGACGGAGGTGAAGCCACCAGGTTGTGGTAAATGGAAGGTAGTGAAGCCACCAGGTTGTGATAAATGGAAGGTAGTGAAGCCACCAGGTTGTGGTAAATGGACGGAGGTGAAGCCACCAGGTTGTGGTAAATGGACGGAGGTGAAGTTACCACATGATGGCAAATGGGAGGTAGTGAAGCCACCAGGTGGTGGTGAATGGGAGGTAGTGAAGCCACTAGGTGTGTTGGTAAATGGACGGAGGTGAAGCCACCAGGTTGTGGTAAATGGAAGGTAGTGAAACCACCAGGTTGTGGTAAATGGAAGGTAGTGAAGCCACCAGGTTGTGGTAAATGGAAGGTAGTGAAGCCACCAGGTTGTGGTAAATGGAAGGTAGTAAAGCCACCAGGTTGTGGTAAATGGAAGATAGTGAAACCACCACATGATGGCAAATGGGAAGTAGTGAAGCCACCAGGTGGTGGTGAATGGGCGTGCTGAAGCTACCAGGTGATGGTAAATGGGAGGTAGTGAAGCCACCAGGTTATGGTAAATCTAAGGTAGTGAAGTCACCAGACCGTGGTGAATGGGAAATATTGAAGCCACCAGGTTATGGTAAATGGGAGGTAGTGAAGCCATCAGGTTATGGTAAATGGGAGGTAGTGAAGCCACCAGGTGGTGGTAAATGGGAGGTAGTGAAGCCACCAGGTGGTGGTAAATGGGAGGTTGAGAAGGCAAGGAAGTAAATGAGAGGCTACAGAAAAGTGACAAATGTGACATGGTAAAGCTATCGAGCAGTAGTAGTATATGGGAGGTGTGGCAACTGTCAGGTGTTGCTAAATTGGAGATAAAACTGTTATGACAGTAGTAAGTAGTGGTTAGGTTTTTGGGGAGTTGTAATGGGAGATGGTAAATCTATAGAGTGGGTGGGTAGTAGTCAAATTCATCCGACGCACGGCATATCAACTGGTATGCAACCTATTCATACAATGCAGAGGAGATAGTACGATAACACGAGATTTTGGCCTATACGTGGTGCGGTTAAAATCGAAAAAATAGAATGGCCTCAAAATAATTGTGTTTTAATGTAACGACAAGAGAAAATATATGTATACAATATGTGAAAGTTCTAGCTTGATTGCATTATCATTGTAGTCATGACATGATATGGAAATCCGCAGCATGTGCTATTTCGTGAAAAAAATGTGTAAATCGAGTCATTTGAACATACGTTTAGACACGAAGGACCACTTGGACCAAAACGATTTTCCAGCAGTGGAGTTATAATGCCACCGCACATCCCCAAGTTAAATGGCGTTTTGGTCCAAGGGGTCCTTCATGTCTAAATGTGCATTTAAATGACTTGAGTTGGACCCATTTCTCACGAAATAGCACATGATGCGGATTTCAGTTCCATGTCAAACGAGCTAGAACTTTCACATATTGTGTACATATATTTACTCTTGCCGTTACATTAAAACACAATTACTTGTAGGACATGTTATTTTTTCGATTTCAACCGCACCACGTATAGGCCAATATCCCGCCTTATCGTACTATCTCCTTTAAAATACATGTGAAAAAGTTGTAATAATGCGATGTTCATAAGACGGAGAGAAAGTTACCAAATGGGTGTTTCGACATATTCTACAGATGCAAATTGCAATCAACCTTGTCTATTGTCAATGGCTGATAATCTCATTGTTATCGGGTGTTAATTACCGTACTATACTACCTTCAATTTCCTCCTTAATTACATCCATGTGGACGGTGTTAATGTGGTTGAACTACATTTTTTTGTAATCCAGCTGTAATTTGAATGAAAATGATTTCCACTGCCTGATCGGACTTCACTGGCAGTGGAAATGAGACTGTGTGTTCAAGTTTCTGTGAACATGGTGAAGTCGCACTAAAGATCCATTTGCGTACACTTCGCCATCCATAAGATGGCTTGCGAATTGTGTGTCTCCATTATCGGGGAGCGATATCCGGTACTTTACCGTATTCTGTTAGGCCTTCATCCGGCGGAGAACAGACTCGAGAAATCTGACAAATTACAGCTTTTTATACCACTTCGGAAACAGATATTGCCTGGCTTACAAAATATATAGGTATATGAATAACTTTCGTATAATCGAAGAGGTGTGATAGATCTGTAATTTTGAACAAGTAGGACATCACATGACTCGAAAATGGCGGGTTACGTTGGATTACGTCGGTAGACTTTAGCTGATTGGCTGACAAAGTCACGTGGTATTGATGTCTGGGAATTTCCTCTTGCAGTTGCCGAAAGTAGGCTGAAAATGGATACACACGATCCCAGGGTCAGTCTTACCGCGTATAGATGACCCAGATGGTTACAGGTTGGGTGAAGATCGTGATCTCACGCGAGGCCCGAATTCGAAGTTGCGCGGTTTCAAGGCCACCAACATTCCGCTGAAGAATCAATTGGTCATATCTTTTCATTTGCGTACACTTCGCCATCCATAAAGATGGCTTGGGATTCGTGAGTGGAACACACATTCTATAGCATGTGATGTGCCCCACGTGCGGCGGATCACGGTTTACACTGGAGAGTAGCTAAGATTCATAGCGTCTCCCTTCCCTCAACGCTATGCCGACGACAAATACATTTCCCTGTTGGTAACTCGAACATCTCCATGGCGCACATATTATTACCTTTGCGCCCTATTGTATGAGGCGCCGTTTGTGACAATATTGTCAACGACAAATATATAGAGTTAAAACCAAAATATAAAGTCGCCGTTTGTGACAATATTGTCAAACACAAATATATAGTTAAAACCTTTGTAAATATATATAAAACGATATAAATAGGGCCTATATATAAAGTTTTTTTATTTTTATTTTTATAAATATTTTTTGAACATAAATAACGATAGGAAGTTAAGACGTTAAATTTAACGTAAATATAAAGTACACGAACTTGTCAAGTGTACATGTAAACCGGATATGCCCAAAGGAAGCTGCGCAATCGATGTGCGCGCGAGTAATACTGGTTAATCAAAACTGCAACTGGGTTCTGAAGCGAAACTATGACAGCGGTGAAAGCCACTCGCATGTCACAGATGTGTCGAATCAAACAATAAGATCACGTACCTGAACATATATCAGTTCACTGCCATAGTGATTTAGTAAAGGCCTATTCCAATTTTCAACAATTACTGTTATCATTTACAATCGTACTTCAGAGTTATCACATCAATTAGATATAAATACATCTACTTATAAATCACCATAAGGTATCCTAGCCTGCAGCCAATATCACGGCCTGCCCCTTTGATGTTCAATCTGCGATTCCGTCGGCCAAGTCGCTGGTTGCTATTTGCCGCATAGAAACATCAACAGAAGTTGAAATAAAATGAAAATAACGATATATTAATTATGCGCAACACAAATATTAGGCAATTTGAAATCATACTGAATATGAGCATATTTCATTGACTAGAATATGACCATTCATAGCCTAGTTATAGGATTTGGAATTATATTGTCGTTTTGTATCATTTATCGCTTTTCGATAATTTCCGCATTTCCAAACAAGACACAAATTAGCAGGGAATTTGGTATAAGTACAGCGAATGTGGAAACTAATGGCTCATGAGGAACACTACATTGGCCTTTTTTCACTTTTGCGCTGCCTCGAAGCTGTTACTGGTAACTGAGGAATCAGTCGAAGCCGTTTTACCCCTGCGTGCTAATCGCTAATTGATCTTCAATACGTGTGTATTGAAGAGCACTTCCGGCCGGATGGGTTCTTGATGGGCATCGGTGTTAACCCTATTATATACGGTGACGAGTGAGTGAATAGGGTTTAACGTCGCTTTCAACATTTTTTCAGCTATATCACGACGGGGAAGGGAAGGGAGGGGAGTGGAAGGGGCGGGGGTATACCTACTTGTAACAGAGCAGATCTAATGTTGACATTTTATACTGCTGTCCCACCGAAATATCATGCCGTAGGCAGACATGACACCCCACTCAGTCACGTTATACTGACACCGAGCGAACCAGTCCTTGTTCTATCCTCTCAATACTGAGCGTGAGCGAGGAAGCAACAAGTTCCATTTTTCAAGTCTTTGGTATGACCCGGCCAGGGATTGAACCCAGTAATTACCGCTTACGAATATCAACAGTTCATTTTATTCAAATTACGTTATACTAACTTAAAACCTAAAAAGTTTGAGATCAAGTAAGCGTATCATGCTATAATAAATGATCTCGTTAATGAAAACGAGGAACGGTGAACGCAACAGTACAATCCACACTGGTGGTTCCCACAGTAGGTGCCATTGTTCTTTCATAATTTGAGAACGGTACGTTTGATGATACAAGCATTGTGCAACCGGTTCCTCATGAGCCATTAGTTTCCACATTCGCTGTACTTATACCAAATTCCCTGCTAATTTTTGTCTTGTTTGGAAATGCGGAAATTATCGAAAAACGATAAATGATACAAAACGACAATATAATTCCAAATCCTATAACTAGGCTATGAATGGTCATATTCTAGTCAATGAAATATGCTCATATTCAGTATGATTTCAAATTGCCTAATACTTGTGTTGCGCATAATTAATATATCGTTATTTTCATTTTATTTCAACTTCTGTTGATGTTTCTATGCGGCAAATAGCAACCAGCGACTTGGCCGACGGAATCGCAGATTGAACATCAAAGGGGCAGGCCGTGATATTGGCTGCAGGCTAGGATACCTTATGGTGATTTATAAGTAGATGTATTTATATCTAATTGATGTGATAACTCTGAAGTACGATTGTAAATGATAACAGTAATTGTTGAAAATTGGAATAGGCCTTTACTAAATCACTATGGCAGTGAACTGATATATGTTCAGGTACGTGATCTTATTGTTTGATTCGACACATCTGTGACATGCGAGTGGCTTTCACCACTGTCATAGTTTCGCTTCAGAACCCAGTTGCAGTTTTGATTAACCAGTATTACTCGCGCGCACATCGATTGCGCAGCTTCCTTTGGGCATATCCGGTTTACATGTACACTTTACAAGTTCGTGTACTTTATATTTACGTTAAATTTAACGTCTTGACTTCCTATCGTTATTTATGTTCAAAAAATATTTATAAAAATTAAAAAAAAAAAAACTTTATATATAGGCCCTATTTATATCGTTTTATATATATTTACAAAGGTTTTAACTATATATTTGTGTTTGACAATATTGTCACAAACGGCGACTTTATATTTTGGTTTTAACTCTATATATTTGTCGTTGACAATATAGTCACAAACGGCGACTTTATATTTTGGTTTTAACTCTATATATTTGTCGTTGACAATATTGTCACAAACGGCGCCTCATACTATTGGACCTTCATTAACTTGAGAAAATGGGCCGCCATGAATAAAAATACAGAAATGGCAGACTAAATGGCCCTTCGTCGGTCATATATTAATTACAGACGTTAAAATTATCCCTATGGAGCCTCAAAATCACCTGAAATCGAGGGTCAAGAAGATGGACATTTCCGTCATAATAGACCCCGTGTATACAGGGGATGATGATCACAACATCGATTATGGTATTTTTATTCATGGCGGCTCATTTTCTCAAGTTAATGAAGGTCCAATAGGGCGCTAAGGTAATAATAAGTGCGCCATGGAGATGTTCGAGTTACCAACAGGGATATGCATTTGTCGTCGGCATAGCGTTGAGGGAAGAGAGATGCTATGAATCTTAGCTAACTGGAGAGGTGAAAAACCCTTACACCATTAATAATGCGCGAGGTACTATGACTTAGATGGAACAGGCCGAGCACTCGCGAATGGACGCGCGGATGTCAGCGTACCTGTTCCGGGTGCGGTCGTTGTTGGCGTACTCGCGCAGCAGCGCAATTTTCCATGCTATTTCCAATATAGATCTCCAATATATTATATCAGAAAGCGCACATGTACATCCATCCATGCCGTAGCTTTGTATTAAAATTATCCAGAAACCGCGGAAATCAAGTATTGTCTCGCGATCGAGGTAATATTTATTTTAGAAACTGAAGAGCAAGTTAAAACATAATATAATTAGTGGAAATGGGTGTCAAAGCAAAGCTTGGCAATGAGTGTATATAAGTGCCGTGGTTCTCCTTCTGATGGTTCCCCGATATTCTACAGTTTGATTTTAATTACACCCGTGACCATTCATATGTTGGAAGAACTTATATGGCGCTTATATAATTAAATAATCGGTAAAACACGTTTTTACGTTACAGTGAAAGACCATCCTATAAACGCAGAAATCTCTCCACAAAGCCTAATACTATGGTGTAACAGTTTGACATGGTGTTCTAATTATAGAATGAAACGCTCGTACACAGGAAGATTGCATTCCACATTTATAGCCCCAAGTAAGAAAACCGGATCGTGAGGAAAACACATATACCACATTCATCACCCAATGCACAAATAATTTACACACTGTCCGCGCTCTTCATTAGATATCTATCCGCAAATGTACAGCAGTGTGCTTTCTAGCATTGTTATTCCAGATACACTACAGATACACTCTTAAAGAACTGAAGTGTTGTATTTAAACAAGTGAACACCCTTGAACGTGTAGAATTTGTCATCTTGCAGTACTTTTCAGCACTCTAAGAGTCGTGGGTTAGTTTTCAGCACTCCGACAAAAGAAAATACATTCAACACTTTCGGCGAGGGCTGTCCATGTGGAAATCCAACGAAAGATTTCAATACACAACTTTAGTTTAATAGAAAACGGGTACATATTGGATTTGGGCGCTGAAATACTATATATATAGTACGGAAACAGGCTTGTGATGTATGAGTGTGGAAATTCCCCTTTGAGCGGGTTCTGCCTACCGATCTGGTATATAATGTATACATATATCCGTCTATCATTTATAGATGTTTATAAATGAAACCCTCGTATACATCACAAACCCGTTAGTATAACTAGGAAAACTTACCTTGAACTGAGGATGCCTGGAATGAAATATGGCGGATAAACTCTAGCTCTATCGGCGAGTTACTTTCAGCGAAAAGAACTTAAAATGAATGTTTGCTTAGACTGTACCACTCCACTTCACAGGGTATATGTATCGGTACTAAATGTTTAGTCATCAATTCTCGGCAGCTATGGCGTCATAATCATCCCACAGGTTTATAATTCATCTATACATGGATGCACATTTAAAAAATTTATACGGTAACACCTTTCACTATACTATATCCCAGATTCATTTTTCCAAATATTTGTCAGTTGCGTACACTTCGCCATCCGTAAGATGCAGTCTTACCGCGTATAGATGACCAAGATGGTTACAGGTTGAATATTTGTCTGCCACAAGAGAATATTCTGATGTATAATCACGTGAGATATATGATTCAGAAACACTCGAGCCCACCCCCTACAAAGAATTGTCCCTTCTTTTCTCCCATAATTCAACCAGAAAGTCATTTTTTCTTCCTGGTTGGTATATCCGATACATCGTCTCGTGCCATCATGTAACTATAACTGAAAGAAGCTGAAAAGAAGTACCATTTCCTTTACCGGATTCTGTTCGATATGATGGCCGAGAGGGGCCATCGCACATCGCCCTCAAGAAGTATGGGGCGAAGTCGCGATAGTACGAAGACGCGAAGCGATAATGCGAAGTCGCGAAGCGATAATGCGAAGTCGCGAAGCGATACGCGAAGTCGCGAAGCGATATTGCGAAGACGCGAAGCGATAGCGAAGACGAAGCGATATTGCGAAGTCGCGAAGCGATAACGCGAAGACGCGAAGCGATAACGCGAAGACGCGAAGCGATAACGCGAAGACGCGAAGCGATGATAATGCGAAGACGCGAAGCGATATTGCGAAGTCGCGAAGCGATAGTACGAAGCGATACGCGAAGTCGCGAAGCGATACGCGAAGTCGCGAAGCGATACGCGAAGTCGCGAAGCGATGCGCGAAGTCGCGAAGCGATACGCGAAGTCGCGAAGCGCGAAGCGATACGCGAAGTGGTATGAAAGAAATCACTGCGCATGTCACGCTCAATTCGGAACGAGGCTTCACTCAGCACTGTTGATATTGGTTGACTGTCGAATTTCAGGTATAATTTCAAATTTATCACATTAATATTGATTCCTGTTGTACCACAATAAGAGTTAGATTGCTATAATGGCTATGTTTACGCAAACATCTATTTTCCTAAATGTATTTCAACCATTAACAGATTGATTTCCTCTCCATTTACATGATACAACTGATTCTGTTCGATATGATGGCCGAGAGGGGCCATCGCACATCGCCCTCAAGAAGTATGGGGCGAAGTCGCGATAGTACGAAGACGCGAAGCGATAATGCGAAGTCGCGAAGCAATAATGCGAAGTCGCGAAGCGATACGCGAAGTCGCGAAGCGATATTGCGAAGACGCGAAGCGATATTGCGAAGTCGCGAAGCGATAACGCGAAGACGCGAAGCGATAACGCGAAGACGCGAAGGGATAATGCGAAGACGCGAAGCGATATTGCGAAGTCGCGAAGCGATAGTACGAAGCGATACGCAAAGTCGCGAAGCGATACGCGAAGTCGCGAAGCGATGCGCGAAGTCGCGAAGCGATGCGCGAAGTCGCGAAGCGATACGCGAAGTCGCGAAGCGATGCGCGAAGTCGCGAAGCGATGCGCGAAGTCGCGAAGTGGTATGAAAGAAATCACTGCGCATGTCACGCTCAATTCGGAACGAGGCTTCACTCAGCACTGTTGATATTGGTTGACTGTCGAATTTCAGGTATAATTTCAAATTTATCACATTAATATTGATTGCTGTTGTACCACAATAAGAGTTAGATTGCTATAATGGCTATGTTTACGCAAACATCTATTTTCCTAAATGTATTTCAACCATTAACAGATTGATTTCCTCTCCATTTACAGGATACAACTGAATGCAGGGCTTATTTCCCCACCCTCACATTCTCATTGTTTGATTTCTTATCCTGAATTTCATATATATTCCCAGTTGCAAAGCTAATAAAGTGAACTGTTAAATTTCACAGTTTCTACAGCTTCGAATTATAGTTACTGAACCTTTATTTCCACAAGTAAATATCCCCAGACCGCGACTTAAGGGTGAAGGAGGGTAAGTGTGGGCGGGTGAGATGGATAATTCAATATAGTCACCAGCCTGTTCACTACAATCGATCCTAGTTTGCTGGAAATGGCAATCTGGGCATTGTCGTATAAATTAAACTATTTAATGATACTCCTCATCCACAGATTGTGTTTATGGGTTGTTCTGTATTTTTTCTGTTAACAAGTTATATCTTGAGATAAAACAAAAAGAAATACAAAACAAAATATACAGTTTTTTTAATGTTTTTCATGATTATGATAGATATCGTATAATGTAGAACATTCAAACCCGGTTATATTTTCTTTGCATGTAATAAATTATGAGTAGACACTCGATTATAGTCCGCATAGTCAGCTGAGAATACTCAGTTTACTACCTAGAAATATAGTTCTTGCATTTCATCCATGACAATTTCAATAAAATGACAGGAACGTGTGTTTCATTGTGGCAATACAACGGCTATACAGTTGTATATACCATGCTAGATACCCGTCTGGTACAATAGCATGGGGAAACAATGACTACAGAAGTAGTATCTGCAAATGTATACCAGCAAAGCAGAGAGTACCCATCATTCAATACTTTCGTAGTTCTCTCCAGTCCCTAGTAAATCAATATATTTGGCTTATGGTTATACAATAGCATCTCACAGTAAATCCCTATCTATATTGGTGTGTGGTTAGTGTAATATTTCCTGGTAAAACGCTATTCATTTTCGATGTATTGTAACTAAAATATTTCCTATTAAACATGTAAAACTTATCCGGGTTGGATGTGCGGTTATATTTCCAGTAAATCCTTAGATCTGTGATTGAGGTGGTTATGGTAACATTTTCAGTAAAACCCTAATTGAACGTGACATGCGCAGTGATTTCTTTCATACCACTTCGCGTATCGCTTCGCGACTTCGCGTATCGCTTCGCGACTTCGCGCATCGCGACTTCGCGTATCGCTTCGCGACTTCGCGTATCGCTTCGTACTATCGCTTCGCGACTTCGCAATATCGCTTCGCGTCTTCGCATTATCGCTTCGCGTCTTCGCGTTATCGCTTCGCGTCTTCGCGTTATCGCTTCGCGTCTTCGCGTTATCGCTTCGCGACTTCGCAATATCGCTTCGCGTCTTCGCAATATCGCTTCGCGACTTCGCGTATCGCTTCGCGACTTCGCATTATCGCTTCGCGACTTCGCATTATCGCTTCGCGACTTCGCATTATCGCTTCGCGTCTTCGTACTATCGCGACTTCGCCCCATACTTCTTGAGGGCGAAGTGCGATGGCCCCTCTCGGCCATCATAGTTCGACCTTCATCCGGCGGAGAACAGACTCGAGAAATCTGATAAATTACAGGTTTTCATACCACTACTGAAACAGATATTGCCTGGGCTTACAAAATATATAGGTATGAATAACTTTCGTATCATACAAGAGGTGTGGTGGATCTGTAATTTTGAACAAGTAGGACATCACATGAGTCGAAAATGGCGAGTTACGTTGTGGTTACGTCGGTAGACTTTTGCTGATTGGTTGAGGAAGTCACGTGGTATTGATTTCTGGAAATTCCCTCTTACAGTTGCCGAAAGTAGGCTGAAAATGGATACACACGATCTCAGGGTCAGCCTTACCGCGTATAGATGACGCTGATTTACCTGAGAGTCGCTTTGGTCTCCCATATTTGGGAAAGTAGACACGGCTCTCTTTGAGAATGGCAGAATGAAAGGAATCCCAGCTCAAGGAATTGCAGTCATCTTCCAGCCTGTTTATATATATGAGAATAATCAGTCCTTGATAAGGACAGTCGTGAAGCCTTGAAAATATCCGTTCTCGCCAAGTCAAATGCATATGATTTTTGCTGAATTAGATATCTTTTATTATACCGCACAATCCACCGCCACACACTTTACACGTCTGTATCAACAGCATTTTCTGTTGCCTAGACAGATACCTCGTTAGCTGCCCGTTAAGCTTTACATGGAATATAGGAAAATATGCATATTTGTGCCACAGCGGGGCCCTATGGTGTTGTTATATTTGGGCCAAGCTTGCATCTTGTGGCGAATTTTAGAAATCTCGCCACTCGCAGAGGTCTCCGGCGACTAACGACTGGCGACTTTCTGCTATCTTTTAACATGTAAAAACTCACCACTCGCCACACGACGGAAAACGCGGCGAGTTTGTTCCTATCTATGAACATTGCAAAGGTCGCCAGTCGCCACTCGCCGGAGAAACTCAGTCGCTCGGTGACTGGCGAGTTTTAACTGTGGAGAAACTCGCCACTCGCCACGCGCCGGAGCGGTCTCCAGTGACTGGCAACTTTTCTGCTATCTTTTAACATGTAAAAACTCGCCACTCGCCACACGACGGAAAACGCGGCGACAACATTAACAGCGGCGAGTGACGAGTTTTTTTTCTCGGATTTTTCTCCAGTGCGCATGCCTGGGGAGCATGGATTATCAGAATATTTTGTTATTTCACTGTCAGTCGCCTTTTTAAAATTGTCCTCCATGCCCTCAGTTCTCATCCGTTGTTGAGATGCTGCGTTTTAGTCCGAATGAAAGCATGGTTTTGTTTGACAATGACGATCGACAACAAGTACTTGTCGATGTTAAACCGGCATAGTCCGATAGAAATCAATGGTCACCATCAACAACGAAGATCAACAATTTTCTTGCCCTACACTCGCATGTTTTAGGCCGAAGATATTTTCCAGTTCACCTTAAATATCCTAGCCTGTATCTGCATTCATAAGTTCAGTTATACGAAGATTTCACTGGTAGATACAGTACGGCCCAGAGATGCAGTACGGCCCAGACCTGTGGCCAGGTATTATATTAAATGAATATGAATGAGAGAGATCATACCAGCCAGCTCTCAGCCAATCAGCACACGGGTTTCGGTGACAGAAAGTTGACAGAAAAAAAATTAACATGTGACGGGAATGTGCGAAGAAACTCAAACAAGCAGTCTTCAATCTGAGAGGGGCTTACTGTGACAGCTAAACTGTTCGCACAAAAAATGCCACACGTCAATTGGGTTGTTTGTGTATTACACTGTCATATGTCAAAAACAGAACGAGGGATAATTAGTTAACCGTACACATGCGTGTTCATTTTCAGAAAATAATAAAGTAGGATTATGATGTGATATATTTTCATGCACAATTCAGGGACAATTTTCTGGGTTTCGGCGAAGTCATGGAAAATGTCCTGGATTTCAGGCTAAAATCCCTGAAAATTGAGTTGTGGGTGTTTGGCCTGAATTACAGGAGAAAGTACTGAATCATTTTGAGAGTGTATACTGTCCGGGAGTGTATACTGTCCGGGAGTGTAGTACTGCTTCGCGAGTTCTGCGAGTAGCAGTCTAGGGTTAAGAAATAGATTTTCGACAGTCTTTGTCAACGAGGACCATGTTATCATTCGGTCTAAAACACTGCATCTCAAAATGAGCGAATCAAATTCCATGCTTGGTGCGGTATTTTATTGGTTGAGCTCTTTCAGTTTTGGAAACTGGGGACATGGAGGATCAACCAAAGTTTCGATTGACAATGAAATAACAAAATATTCCGATAATTGATGCTCCCCAGGTATGCG